>SEYY01012642.1:7500-12500 GCA_009176605.1 Armadillidium nasatum
TATATATATATATATATATATATATATATATATATATATAATATATATATATATATATATATATATATAATATATATATATATATATATATATATATATATATATATATATATATATATATATATATATATATATATATATATATATATATATATGCGGGTTTTCAAACGGTTCCAGCAAGAACCAACATTCTTCTTATAAGAAATTGTAAATAACTAATAATACGATTGCAAAATTCTCAACTTTTGTGCATTTTTGGATCATAAACTTAAAGCAAATAAAAATAATGGAAAAAATATTACCATAAAAGGTGCGGTAGGGGGGGAGGGGAGGGGAGGGGGGAAGTGGGGGAGGGGGGATACGAGGAAAGATACTATGCAATTTATATTGTGTATTTTTAGTGTTATATTACCTTGAAAGAGTATGCGATTATAATCTTCAATTATCTAAATTGTATCATATATATATATATATATATATATATATATATATATATATATATATATATATATATATATATATATATATATATATATATATATATATATATATATATATACATATATATATATATATATATATATATATATATATATATATATATATATATATATATATATATATATATATATATATATATATATATATATATATATATATATACAAAAAAAACAAGTTCACTACTTTAGTAACATTGCAAAAATTGTTTCAAAAATATTATAACAAAACGATAATAATTTCACACCTAAATTTCAATACAGAAAAAAATATATTAATTATAAAAAATTTAGCTTCACCAATTCACTTTTCCTATGAGAAAATTAATGAAAAATTTATTTTGCAGTGTGAAGTGGGAAAATTACGTAGCATTCCCGTTCCATAAATTTAGAAACCACACTTTCTGCTAAGTTTGGAAATCAGACATACGATTTAAATAAAAACAAAAAAAAAAAAAAAATTAATACTTTTTATATATTCAACTGTTGCCAAAATTGTTTTTGTGTTTCATCCAGCAAGATACAAGGATGAAACACATCCGTTTTTTAGAAATATTCAGAAACGGTATTTTCCGAATGTTCTTTGCTCTCTGTATCTTTCCACTGAAAATTGTCCTAACGAATCGTTGGGACAAATGGCAAAAATTCACAACATATATTTTCAGTTATTTTCTTATTAGTAAAATAAATCGGTGAAGCGACTTAATATATATATATATATATATATATATATATATATATATATATATATATATATATATATATATATATATATATATATATATATATATATATATATATATATATATATATATATATATATAGGGTATATTATTTTAAGGGCCGATGTTGATTTTAATAAAACACAAATTACTTATTGTGTATCTTTCCATGGTTCAAATATAAGTCTGAAATAAAAAAAAGTCAAATGAAATGCAGTAAAAAACTTGACGTTTAGGTGTGGTTCACATTCAACATCGGCCCATACAATCACCCAATATATATATATTATATATATATATATATATATATATATATATATATATATATATATATATAATATATATATATATATATATATATATATATATATATATATATATAATATATATATATATATATATATATATATATATATATATATTATATATATATATAAATCTCTCATACTTCACACAAGTGTTCCTTTCTCTTTGCTTGACCTATCCAAGGTATTATTCAAATATTTTATTCATAAATAAAATAATCATAGAAAATAAATAAATAATAAAAAAAAACTTGAAAATCGTACATGTCAAAATCACGCCTTTTCCAAAGTAAGGCTGAAATGGTTTGGAATAAAATTTTCATAGAAAGCAGTTTTTGTTTCAAATTATATTGCTGCGGCATCATTTATATATATATATATATATATATATATATATATATATATATATATAATATATATATATATATATATATATATATATATATATATATATATATATATATATATATATATATATATATATATATATATATATATATATATATATATATATATATATATATATATATATATAATAGCTTGATGGACGATGATATATAAGCTCGTTGTATCAAAATAATAAATAATAAATCGTAATCTGTATTGGTAAAAGAAGATTGCATAAAAACATTCGATCTTTAAGACATCTTTAAATTATATTTATTTATGGCTCTGGCTTTTGTGGGGAAGATCTTTCTTTCTACAGATATCTGGTTCCAGATCCTTCTAAAATTTCACTAAAATCTCCCGATAGGTACCCCATAATATTCTGTGGGTAATTAATTTAAAAATATTAGTCTCTTTAACTAAAACAAAACAAAATTTATGAATTTACTAAACTTTAACAAATACAAAAACAAAGGAATTAAAATTCCCGTTAGAATTTTAAAATGTTAAAAATGAATTTCTATATTTCTTCCTATAACAACAACAACAACAACAAAAACAACAAAAAGTTACATCACTTAAACCGATTTTATTTATCTTTCTGGCGGTTATTCGGGTTAATAACATTTAAACTAAGAATTTTAATCTTTCTTTCACATCGCTGCTAAATAAAATCATCTTCTAATAATCTTCATTTACATCTTCCCCCTCGAGGGTTTCAAAGGCAATAATAATTAAAGTCTGCTAACACTCTCGCAAACTAAATATTCATTTAAACATCGAAGTTTAAAGTTTGCTTTAGGGAAATGAACTCGAAAAATAAAGAAGACGTCAAGAAAATTATAACAAACCATTAAAGGCTATTTGGAGCAATCAAGAACGATCAAACTAACTGTCAATGATGTAACTTAAACACTAAGACCATTACCTTGGAATACTTACATTGAGTAATAGTTCGTAATAGCTAAAACTACTTTAAAACTATGCTCTGATAGTTTTTTCAGGCTGAAAATTCCTTTTTTGTATATACTGAAGCAATTACTGTGGAAAGGCAAAAATTATATTAAAACAGTCTGTTCATTTGTTACGTGTACAGTTGAATTGTAATATATATATATATATATATATATATATATATATATATATATATATATAATATATATATATATATATATATATATATATATATATATATATAGTATATATATATATATATATATATATTGCAATAAAAAGAATATATATATATATATATATATATATATATATATATATATATATATATATATATATATATATATATATATATATATATATATATATATATATATATATATATATATATATATATATATATATATATATATATATAATATATATATAGTGATTAGAGGGGTAACGACACAAGAACGTTTGCAAGTAGACGGGCTAATTATCGATATCGTATCGTCATCGGCAAAATCGGCATATTTTTTTATCAATCGTCATCATCAATTTTCAGCCGATTATTTTGCCGATTAAATTTACATATTTTGGTTTATAAATATTTCTGCTTCACCTTCTTCTATTGTGAGTGAAAGGTTGTTTAGTAGTGAGAGCCAAAAATGCACTACAATAAGAAATCGAATTACCACAAAAATCGGAGAAAAGAGAGCTTCTGCATCACAATTTACGAGCTCTAAATTTAAAGTTACTATAATTTTCCACGTTTGTCTCTGTTCTCCTATATTAAAATTTTTAATATCAATGTTCAGAAGATACTACAGGGTGCCCACTAGCTCTCGGTCTTTGATTAGCGCTTATATAAATCATAGGAGTGATCATAAGTTAATAAAATTTGCCAAGAGCAAACCTTGGTGTATGAAAATCGTGCTGACATCACAACAAGCGTTGGAAGTGATTACCATTAGCATCAAGGCATACCTGAACACGCTTTTCCATGTTACGGAAAGTTACCGCCAAAGACCTTTGGAAATTACCCGATTTTCAAAGAAGGAACCAAATTTCATACATTCTGACGTTGAACTGGTCTGGCAAATGGAACGACCTCTCTGGACTCTACCACGCTTCTCACACACTATGGTTTTCATTTTTTTGTTTTGTTTTTTTTCTGAGAGCGGACTTCACCTATGAGGGCATATGCCGTCCCTCCAGGCAGACAAAATACTGCCCTTTCAGGCCATCACCAGTTCAAAGCGAGTAAACCACACGCTCCGAGAGCTGGTGATGCTCTCAACCAAGGTTTGTTCGTGGCAAATCTTATTAACTTCTGGGACCAGTACTTCGATATCATATATAAGCCAGGGGTGGGCAACCTTTATAAACCAAAGGATAACTTTCTAACTTTGGCGAAAGGTCAAGAGTCATACTCAATAAAAGAATAAAAATTGTCGTCGAAATATATATATATATATATATATATATATATATATATATATATATATATATATATATATATATATAATATATATATATATATATAATAATATATATTAATATTATATATATATATATATTGGAATTTTCTTTCCAAATACTAATTAAATATACAAAATTATTGAAAACTCTGGAAACAATTTTATCACGATAAAATTTAATTAACGTTTCTTTATTAATTGCCATATTTTTAATATAAAAATAAATTACTTTTCCAACAATATTACCATCCAGGTTTACTAAAGACATAACAGTAACTGTTAAAGAAAAAAAATAAATAATAAAAAATAATAATAATAATAATAATAATAAAAATTTCTCATTTGAACCAAAAAAAATTTGGGTCTTTTTAATGATTTGTATTGTGCTTCACACTCTTTCGTTTATGGAATACTTTGAAATATACTTTAAAAATTAAATATTTTAACATACCTCTATAGTCACTGCTCGGGCCATGTTTTTGAGCATTGAAGAGCCACACTTTGTCCAGACCTAATATAAGCGCATATTTGGGGTCGAGAGCGAATGGAACACCCTGTACATTACTATATATTTAAATTACAAGTATTGACACATTTGCATAAAGAAAAGACAAAATTTAGTTCTTCAATATTATAAAGTAGAATACAGAGAACAGAGATGGGTTCCCTGAG
>SEYY01012642.1:17500-20000 GCA_009176605.1 Armadillidium nasatum
ATGTGTTGGTGGCAGAATCTGGAGAAAAGATGAGAATACTTGTGAGAGAGTTTGAAGGGAAATGTGCAAACACGAGATTGAAATTCAATCCAGCGAAGAATAAAGTTATGAGGATTGGAGGTGGGGATGAGGAAATGTGGAGGGAGGAATTGGTTTGTAGAAGTGTGAGAATGGAAACTTGAGGAGGTGAATGAATTCAAATATCTAGTAATGTTGGGTGGAAGGTAAGGGTGGGACGGAAAAAGAAATAAAGAACAGAGTGGTAGAAGGAATGAAAGTATTAGGGGGGCCTAAGAAAAGTATGGAAGAAAGGAAAAATTTCGAAAGAAATAAAGATAAGAATGTTTGAATGTATGTGTTCACCTTCTGTATTGTATGGGTGTGAAACATAGATGATAAGTGTTCGGTCGAGAAAAAGTTTCAATGTCTTTGAGATGAAAGATCTGAGAGCTATATATAAATTGAGAAGGATTGATAGGATTAGAAATGAAAGAATAAGGGAGATGTGTAAATGGAAGAAGGGTGTAATTGATAGAGAGGAGGTGGATGCTAAAATGGTTTGGACATACTCGTATATGAAGAATGAATGAGGACAGAATGGTGGGCAAGGTACTTAGATTCCATGTGGATAGAGGTAGGGATAGGGGAAGGCCGAAGTGGAGATGGATGGATGGAGTGAGAGAGATTTTGATGGAAGGAAATTGAGTTTAGACGAGAGTAGAAGATTTGTGGAGACAGAGATGGAGAGAGGTGGTGAAAGCGTTGAAAGGTAAGAATAGTTATGTTTGTAAGGGAATTGTGGCGGGCACCACCTCACGAAAGTGGGAAAGGTGATAGTGAAATATATATATATATATATATATATATATATATATATATATTATATATATATATATATATATATATATATATATATATATATATATATCCCGTCGCATACCTCTTCCATTAAGAAGAGCTCGTGTGACACTCCTTTCTACTCATTCTAATCCTTTCTCTGTTCGACTCTCCGACCCCAGACTTAACCACTATATTCTATCTTACATATACTCTACTGGTAAAATCTGGAACATACTCTTTATCTGTTTTCACGGTTTCTTTAGATTTGCATACTTTTAAACGCCGTGTATCTGGACACGTCGGCCTTTAATGACCAAGATCTGATGTTTCCCAAAGCAAGTGGAAATTAGTACGCCTCCTGCCTTTCCCCATTGGAGGATATATATATATATATATATTATATATATATATATATATATAATATATATATATATATATATATATATATATATATATATATATATATATATATATATATATATATATTTATATATATATAATAGCCTTAGGAATTAGCTATAAGTAAAAGATCAAAAGATAATATATATATATATATATATATATATATATATATATATATATATATATATATATATATATATATATATATATATATATATATATATATATATATATATATATATATATATATATATATTGACCTAATATTAAAATGATTATTTTAATAAACTATATTTACAGTAATATGTAATTTTTTATTTGATTGATTTGCTTTACTTCTTAAGTTTAGAATTTATTAACTTTAAAGACCTATTGTCCGACTTAACCTAACCTTCAAGTGAAGGTTAGGTTAAGTCGAACTAGTTTAATGTTAGGACAATTTATATTTATTCATTACCCTTATATGGTGTGGTTTGTAACTTACTTTTAGTGACTGGGAGTGATAACCTACTGTGAGCAAAGACAGGAGGCCTTTCAATTTCAACCGCAGGTGGGAAACCCTATATGGAAGGGTTAAATTAAAAGCCGACATGTCCCGATACATGCAGTTGGAAGCTATGCAAATCAGTGAGACCCTTATTTATTCATTACCCTTATATGGTGTGGTTTGCAACTTACTTTTAGCGAGTGGGAGTGATACCCTACTGTAGCATTATTTTATTTTCAAATTTCACCCTTGGTGAGCAAAGGCAAGAGGCCTTCCAATTTCAACTGCAGGTTGGAAATCCTATGAAAGGGCTCAATTAAAGGCCGACATGTTCTGATACACGCAGTTAGAAGGTGTGCAAGTTTTGGAAGTTGGGAAACTAAATAAAGGGTGTGTTTTCCAAACTTTACCAGTAGAGTACTTGTAAGATTGAGCATAGCAGTTAAAGGGGGTGTGTTCCAGACTTTACAAGTAGAGTACTTGTAAGATTGAGCATAGCGGTTAAGTCTGAGGTCAGGGAGTTGGTCCCTATAGTCTCTCTTTGATTTAAAATAGGGTAAAATATGAAAATATTCTAAAGCTGATAAACAATATTAATAGTCCTACTAATATTAATAGTCCCATACACTGTCTTTTCTCTATTGAAAATTTTACTGACATTTTGGCAACTTGTCCCAACGATTCATTAGGACAATTTTTGCAGTGTATCAAAGCGATGGTTTTACCACTTTTTGTTATATATATATATATATATATATATATATATATATA
>SEYY01012642.1:37500-40000 GCA_009176605.1 Armadillidium nasatum
TCATTTCTTTTTTTAATTCTCTCTCCCTCTTTTATTTTCATTCTATTCATCTTTGTATTTTAATCTCTATCTCTCATTTCTTTTTTTCATTCTCTCTCTCCCTCTTTTATTCTCATTCTATTCATCTTTCTATTTTTCTCTCTATCTCTCATTTCTTTTTTCCTTCTCTCTCTCTCTGTCTGTCTGTCTGTCTGTCTGTCTCTCTCTCTCTCATTCATACGAATGTTTCTTATCTATTTGTAGCAGATTTAACACCGATTTCTTTCCCCTTGTGGAAAGTTTAACACTAAATAACAAAACCAACTTTTTGGATCACCTTATTTTTTTTACACCCAAAGTTCAACAATTCAATTTTTAAATTTTTCAAAAGAATATTAAAATATAAATTTATTTAGAAATAGGCTTTGGGAAGTCTTAACACGGCCTATTTTATTTTATTACTCATTTTTTAAACCAAAAAAAAAAATTAATAAAAAAAAAATTAAATAAATATTTAATTTATTCAAAAATAGGTTTTAGAACGCATTAACATGGCCTATTTTATTTTTATTTTTCATTTAATTTTAAAAAAAATATTAAAATTTATAAATATATTAAAAAATAGGCTTTAGAAAGTATTAACAAGGCCTATTTTATTTATTCTCATAGTGGAAAGATGTCGCTCTTAAATTCTTCGGAATTGTTAGACTAGGCTTTTAATATTGCTGAATGTTTGTTTATTAATATAGGTGACGCACGCACGCACGCACGCACGCACGCACACACACACACACACACACATATATATATATATATATATATATATATATATATATATATATATAATATATATATATATATATATATATATATATATATATATATATATTTATATTTCGTTAAAGTATTTTCTAAGCCAAGAAATGTATGACCCCATTTTGAAAAGTTTCGAACAAAAACAAAAAAAGTTTCAGCACCAAAAATAATGAGGAAATATGTATGTACGATGTATACCTAGAGCGAATAATTAATAATGCCAACAAATGAGTGCAGGCACTAGTAAATCCAACAACGAGTATATTACAATGTCTTATCAAATTGGGCACACCTTATCAGCGGGTGTGTTCCATGAAATCAAGCGTGACGTCACGCTTAAGCCAGCTGCAGCTAAAATATCTTAAAGAATCTTGAGTATTAGTGGGACGCTTCGCTTTAGCAATTATCAGCTGATGTATATAAACAAATGTAAATATATTTTAATATCTAATTTAATCAGTCATTTAATTGACTTAAACAATCACTTAATTTAATTAATATCATTAAGGTCGTATGTAAGAATATAAGATAACGTACGAGTCAAACGAAGATTTTAAAAAGACTTTGGCGGCAGCCATGATTAAAAACGTTGGAACCAACGAAATTTTGAATAATTGAAAATAATTAATTTGCTTCATTTAAAACAAATTAATGATTCGAAAAGTCTAAAATAATTATTCAAAATAATTTGCAAACAAATATATCTGTAATAATATTTACAAAAGGTTTTTATGGTCAGAGTGCACATTAGGGGCCGTTCATAACTTCAAAACTACTAACCGTACATTAAAAAGGATTATATTTTTGAAATCCTTGGGTCATTTGCAGTAAGTATAAAAAAAATTTAAAAAAAATTAAATTAAAAAAAAATATATTGAAAAAAATGTACAGTATGAAATTTTAAAATGTTTCGACAACAAATTTGATGCCAGTGCGTTTTATAACACCAGTCGGTGCGATTGTCGTTAAGTGAACCACTTAAATACTTAAAAAAAAGCGAGCATTTGTCTAAGGGGGGGCTCTGCCCCCCGTCCAGTGAGTGATGATGATATCAACTTTTCCTGTCGACGATTTGGGTTATTCCCCATTTTTTCAAATTTCTAAAAAATTTATGAAAAAGTGACATTGGCGGGCGTACGATTCTTGCGACGCTTACAAAAAAGTAAAATTTACTTATGTAAAAAAAATTTATTATAAGAATTTATTTTTTATTTCCCAATTTTTCTTACTTAAAATTCGACAAGGATTTTAAAAATATAATCCATTTTAATGTACGATTAGTAGTTTTTGAGTTATGAACGGCCCCTAATATGCACTCTGGCCGGTTTTTATTCTAAAAGAAGACCTTAGCCTAACTCTTCCATGTTTGTTTACATCACGTGACCATTGAAGATTGTAGCAACGAAAATTGAAGATAGAAATTTCAGCAACATCAAGTGGAACACGCTTTAAGAATCTTCAATATTCTTTAAGAATCTTGACCATGGAACGCACTCAGTATTTCAAAGAACAATATTAGACGTCATTCCGTTAAGAATTGGAGAAACAGAAAAAAAATAGGCCAGTAGAAAAAAATAAGGAAACTGCATATATATATATATATATATATATATAATATATATATATATATATATATATATATATATTATATATATATATATATATATATATATATATATATATATATATATATATATCAGGTAAA
>SEYY01012642.1:50000-52500 GCA_009176605.1 Armadillidium nasatum
CAAACCCCTGTCTCAATCCCACTCCTATGCTAAACCAATCCGATAGTTCTCTCTCTTTACCCTCACTCTTGATCTACAATTCGCATATATATATATATATATATATATATATATATATATATATATATATATATATAATAATAATAATATATATATAATATATATTATATTATATATATATATATTTTTTTAGTGATGGATCGGATGTAATTTTCTTTTATGCGGATGCGGATGCGGATTTGAATTTTTGAATGCGGATGCGATGTTGATGCGCGGATGTGGATGCGGAAGTTGAATTTTCGAAAATGCGGATGCGGATGCCGCATCCGCGTGCGGAGCCAATCACTATATATATAATATATATATATATATATATATATATATGTATATATAATATAATATATATATATATATATATATAATATATATATAATATATAAATATATATATATATATATATATATATATATATATATATATAATATATAATAATTATATATAAATTCGTATATTAAATATGTAAAAAATAACAGCTATTAGTATTAAAATAAGAATTTAGTTAAATGTGAATACAAATCTTGAAAATAAATATAATTTTTTCAAGCTTTTTTTTAAAAATTGTGCAAACTTTTTATTCTTTATTCCAAGTGTAAAAATAAAAGCATAATTGTGTTGTTGCATTTCACAAACATTGAGTTTTTCAAAATTTTTGTTAACCAATCAATATTTGTGAAATGCAATCAACAACTAGAATGTATAACTTTATATTTACCATTTGTAAGAAAGAATAAAAAAAGTTGCACAATTTTAAAAAAAAAAGCTTAAAAAAAGCTAGAATATTTTCAAGTATTTTGTATTCACCATATACTTTAATTAAATTCTTATATATTTTACTAAAAATGTGTAATTTTTACATAATTTAATGACTACGATCTTATATATATATAATTTATATTATATATATTTATAAAATAATATATATATATAAAAAAAAAAAAAAAAAAAAAAAAAAAAAAAAAAAATTTTAAAAAAATTATAATAATGTGTGTAATAATAATATTAACTATAAATATATACTATATATATATATATAGATATATATATTATATATAAATATCCTATATATATATATATATAATATATATTTTTATATATATTTATATATATTTAACATCCGCATCCGCATTTTCGAAAAATTAACATCCGCATCCGCAAACGCATCCGCATCCGCACTTTCGGAAAATTCAACATCAGCATCCGCACTTTCAAAAAATTCAACAACCGCAATCCGCATCTCCGAAAATTCAACATCCGCATCCGCATCCTCAAATTGAAAATATGACATCCGATCCACACTAATATATTATAATATATTAATATAATATATATATATATAAATATATATATATATTATAATATTATATATATATAATATATAATATATATATATTATAATATAGTATATTATATATATATAATATAGTGCGAAACGAATTGTATTTGATCAAGAGTCAGGTTAAAAAAAAAACTTATCGATGTTTTAGCATAGGAGTGGGATTGAGGTAGGGGTTTGTAATATCTCCATGTTATTTAATCTATTGATGAAGTTTTACTTAGAAAAAATGGAGAGAGAGAGAAGAGTTTTTACCTTGATAAATATGGAGGGTGAATGTGAAAGTGAATGTTTTACTTTTTGAAAATGATACGGCATGTGTTGGTGGCAGAATCTGGAGAAAAGATGAGAATACTTGTGAGAGAGTTTGAAGGGAAATGTGCAAACACGAGATTGAAATTCAATCCAGCGAAGAATAAAGTTATGAGGATTGGAGGTGGGGATGGATGGAGGAAGGTGGTTTGTAGAAGTGTGAGAATGGAACTTGAGAAGGTGAATGAATTTATATTTCTAGTAATGTTGGGTGGAGGGTAAGGGTTGGACGGAAAAAGAATAAAGAATAGATTGGTAGAAGGAATGAAAGTATTGGGCGGCCGAAAGAAAAGTATGGAAGAAAGGAAATTCGAAAGAAATAAAGATAAGATGTTTGAATGCATGTGTTTACCTTCTTATTGTATTTGTGCGAAACATGAACGATAATGCTCGGTCGAGAAAAATTTCAATGTCTTTGAATGAAAGATTTTAGAGCGATATAAAATTGAGAAGGAATTGATAGGATTAGAAATGAAACAAGAATAAGATGATGCGTAAATGAAGAAGGTGTAATTATAGAGAGAAGGAGGATTGCCTAAAATGTATTTGCGACAATGAAAGAATGAAAAGACACAGTAATGTTGGAAAGGTACGTAGATCCTTTTAGAAAGGGAAGGGTAGGGGAGGGAAGCAAAATGAGATGGAAGGATGGGTAGGGAAATTTTGAGGAAGGAATTTGAGTTTAGACGACGTAGAAGATTTGTGGAGACAGAGATAGAGGGAGGTGGTGAAAGCGTGAAAGTAAGAATAGTTATGTTTGTAAGGAATTGGGCGGCACCACCTCATGAAAGTGGA
>SEYY01012643.1:0-5000 GCA_009176605.1 Armadillidium nasatum
AAATAGTTACCCTTATAGATTTAGAAACACTTCCCATCATAACAGGTATTATACAGACCAACGTAGAAATAATTATGGTCATGTAAATTACATAGATTGTTTCCATTGTGGTGAAATTGGTCATAAGAAGATTTCTTGTCCTTATTTGCATAGAAGAAACACCCCATTTCCGAACCAGACAAAAAACTATTAAACAGGTCTATCGATGATGGTTACATAAGCCCCATTGTAAATATTAGAGTAAATAACACTAAGTCTTTAGCATTTTTTGATTCTGGAGCAAATATATCGATTGTTTCATATCAATTTTATTGTAAGTTATCTGAGATGGACCTGATTGGTAGTAAAATAAAAACAGCACGCATACAAGCAACTAGTGTAACAGGTGAAACATTAGACATTTTAGGGAAAATTCCACTTTATTTAATTATAGGCAGAGTGAAAATAGTCCATGAAGTATATATTTTAGATAAAACTCAGTTCACTGGAGATATTTTAATAGGAAGGGATATACTGAGAAGACTAGGGAAAGTCACATTTGATTTTGAAGAGAAAATTATACAGATAAATAAATATAAAATGCCCATTGTATACGTAGACAATCGTAATATGGAATGTTTTAAAATTCAAAAGAAGGAAGATTTATGTCAGGATAAGCTAAAGGTAGATAAGAAAATTGTTTTACCTCCAAGATCTTTCGTAAAAGCATACGGTTTAGTAGGGAAGAAATGGAGAGGTAAAAATGTAGTAATCGAATCCAGTTGCAAGGGAGGATTGAGAGTAGGAAACACACTTGCATGTGTCAACGATAAGCTACAAATACCTTTCACTATAGCAAATTACTTAGACCATGAGGCTGTATTGAGCAAAAATGAATTGATAGGCGATGTTTTCTTGGCAGAGGATGAAGAAATAGAAGTGCCAAACATCGTAAAGTCCGAAGATACATTTAATTTAGAAGAGATAAATTTAGACAATTTAGAGACGAATCAACAAGTAAAGATATTAGAAATAATTAAAAAATATAAGGATGCTTTTGCTCAGACTTCGGACGACATAGGTTTATGTACTTTAATAAAACATAAAATAAATACAGGGGAAACTAAACCAATTTTTACCCCTCAGTATCGTCTACCGCAAGCGACTAAAGAAATTATGCAGGAGCATATAGACAAAATGTTGAAAACAGGATTGATAGAGAGGTCAAATAGTTCATGGAATTCACCCATTTTATTAATTAAAAAGTCCGATAATAGCTTTAGATTTATTTTCGATGGACGTCAATTAAATAAAGTCACAGAGGTTGAAGTAATGAGTATGCCAAAGATAGACGAGATTCTTGCTTCTTTGAATGGATCGCGTTATTTTTCGGTTTTAGATAATTTGAAGGGGTTCAACCAGATTTTAATAGATGAGAAGGATAGGCCTAAGACTAGCTTTATTGGCCCGGATAACTTAAAATACGCTCATTCTCGCATGTGCTTTGGGTTAGCTGGTGCTCCGAATACGTTCACTCAAGTGTTAAATTTGTTATTTTCCGAAGTGATGGGTAAATTTTGTCAAATTTACATGGATGATCTTATTTTATATAGTTCATCATTTGAGGATCATTTAGAATATCTTGAGCAAGTGTTAAAAATATACAAGGATGCAGGTCTTAAATTATCGTTAAAAAAGTGTAAGTTTGCGAAGGAGTCAGTAAAGTATCTAGGACACATCATATCTAGAAAGGGCATACAAATAGATCCTATAAAAGTGCAAGGAATAATGGACTATCAGGTTCCTAAGAATGCGAAGGGTGTGAGGAGATTTTTGGGCATGGCTGGTTATTATAGGAAATTCATTAAAGATTTCTCTGGAATTTGCGCTCCCCTTACAAATTTGACAAAGAAATATGCGAAATTTATATGGTCGGACTTGGAGAATGAGGCTTTTGATAAATTAAAAGAATTATTATCTTCCTCCCCGATACTCATTCATCCTGACTTTAATAAACTTTTTAAATTACATACAGACGTCTCAGACCAGGCTATCGGCGCAGTTTTAACGCAAGAGATAGATGGGATCGATCGCCCAGTAGCTTATTTTTCTCGTAAATTAACACCTCAGGAAACCAGGTACAGTGTTACGGAAAGAGAGGCTTTAGCCATAGTAAAGTCTGTTAAACATTTCGATTATTATCTTTATGAACACAAGTTCACCATTATATCTGATCACCAGCCTTTAAGATATTTATTTAAATTCAAACCCGCAACCCCCAGAATAGCGCGTTGGGCTCTGTTATTGACCGAATTTAATTTTGACATACAATTTAAAGCAGGAAAGAATCACGTAATTCCTGATGCTTTAAGTAGGAGTATCCAGGCTATAAATAGTTCAGAAGAAATAAATCCCTCCGTAGTTTTGAGTGCAGAAAATGTGAGGAAAGAGCAATTAAGAGATATGGAGTGGAGGAGAATAATAAACTATTTTGAAAGAAAGAATTACGAAAGAATTCCTAGAGATATAAATTTGTCACGTTTTATGATGAAAGAAGGTTGCTTATATTTTATTTCCGAAAATAAACACCAAAGACCTTATTTAGAAACATTAGTTATTCCCCATACACTTAAGCAAGCTGCCATGTATATATCACACAACTCAAACCTAAATTTTCATGCAGGGTATATTAAAACATTATATAGAGCAGAAGAATTATTTTATTGGCCGAGTATGCGGCAGGATATAAAAGATTACTGTAGAAGTTGCTTAGTTTGTCAGAAAATTTCCCCCTATAATAGTATAAAAGCCCCTCTGCAAACATATAACACACCTCTTTCACCAGGAGTACATTTGGGAATTGATATTGTCGGACAATTACCTGAAACAGAAAAGGGAAATAAATATATATTTTCAGTTATAGACCATTTTTCAAGATTTCTACAAACTTACCCCATTCCCAATATAAAAAAGGAAACTATAGTAGACTGCCTCATAGATTATATAAATAGGTTTTCAGCTCCCCTTCATATAACTAGTGATAATGGAACGCAATTTCATTCACAGCTTTTTAAAGAAGT
This sequence comes from Armadillidium nasatum, assembly GCA_009176605.1. NCBI lineage: Eukaryota > Metazoa > Arthropoda > Malacostraca > Isopoda > Armadillidiidae > Armadillidium > Armadillidium nasatum. Next base: position 3,060 of record SEYY01012643.1, read on the forward strand.
TTGCGATTTGTTTAAAACTAAAATTCACTATACTACTAGTTTTCATCCTCAAAGTAATAGTTATATTGAAAGATCCCATAGAAACATTAAGAAAGCACTCATTTCAGCATTAGAACACTCCTCTTTAAATCAGTGGGAAGATTACTTGTCCTATGTAACTTTAGCATTAAACACATCCTATCACTCGAGCATAAATGAAATTCCTTTTTACTTGTTTTTCGGAAGAGATGCTACCCTCCCTCTTTCAGATATAATAAAGACAGGAGAGACGTATGATTACATTGGGAGAAATGTAAAGGAGGAGATGAGAAATAAAATAAAAGGAGCATATGAGAAAGCACAAGAATTTAGCTTGAATAAACAAAACAAAACGAAAGAATATTATAAAGACCATAACTTTAGAGAGATGGAAGTAGATGATTTCATTTGGCTTAAAGATAATTATAGGTGTAAAAAGGGAAGTAAGTTAAAACCGAGGTATATAGGACCATATAGAATTGTCGAGAAATATTCGCCCGTGAACTACACCATAAAACCGCTTTATGACAGGCACAAGAGAACAGAGAAAGTTCACATAAACAGGTTAAAAATTTGTAAATTACCCGAACTGACACATGATTTTTATGATGAGACAGAAAACCCACCAAATATAGAAAGGAATGATATAATCACAAATAGAGAGAATTCTGATTCTGATTCAGAAGACGATTTAGACTATTTCCCAATTTATAGAAATAATAATAATAATAATAATAATAATAATAATAATAATAATAATAATAATAATAATAATAACAATAACAGCAGAGTTATTCCTCAACAAAATACGTATAACTTGCGCTCTAGAGGTCCGGTGATTGATTCGAGTGAATTACCCAGGCGACCTATGGAATATAGATCACGGAACGTGATCGGGTTTATATTAATGATATTGTTGATCAAGTTTATTGGATGTTTTTAAGAAGATGATTAAATGGTGTTAAGGAATTGGGAGATATATGGATTCATTTATATTTTATATGAGGTTATTTATATATATTTGGGTTCATTTATAATGTATTATTGTTATAAGTTGATGTTGAAAAAAAATTAGTTATTGAATCTTGGGTATTAAAGTTGAAAATTTGAGTATTGAATTTTGTTGATTCACAGCTGTTGATATTTTTGGTTGAGTCTCACGGAGAATAGAAATGTTTTTTTTATTCGCTTTCTCTGCTGAATTAAATTTCAAATGAAGAAATTCTAAGGGAATCTTCATGCAGAGCCGTCACGTGACTAGTCGTAGAGTTTGCGCAAGCTCGACACTATTCAGAGACAAAGACAAAGAAAATAAATAACATCGAAAATTGCAAGATGAAATGCAAATGAGATAAATGATGATTTAATGATTTTTGTTGAAACTCCAGGAAATTGCTAAGGTAAATTGTCCTGAGAGAAGGTAAAGGATTATATTATATGTTTTTCATTAAAGTTTTATGGTATATTATATATGGTGTATTTAACTCCATTCCTAACACGGGAAAATTAGATAACATTTGAAGAAAGATTGAATTTCGCGCATTGGTTAAAGAGGAATATTTGAAAGAAAAAGGGGAAAATACGATATTTGTATAGATAGAGTTAAGTATGTATATAGTTAGAGTTGAGTTAAGATATAAGATAATCATTAAGTTTATTGACGATCTCTGAGATAGAGAGAGAGAGAGAGAGAGAGAGAGAGAGAGAGAGAGAGAGAGAGAGAGAGAGAGAGAGAGGAGAAGGAGAGTTTTAGCATTAATTTTATTTTTAAGGATAGGTTTAAAATGGAAACATTTTTTTTTGAGAATATAAAATCTGGCGTTGGGAGTGTGTAAAAGGTTAAATAATTATATATTATCTGTAAAAAAAACGTTTGAAACGACATTTTAAACAAGACGCCATTCTCGCTATTCGTAAGAGTTT
>SEYY01012643.1:22500-24020 GCA_009176605.1 Armadillidium nasatum
TATATATATATATATATATATATATATATATATATATATATATATATATATATATATATATATATATATATATATATATATATATATATATATATATATATATATATATATATATATATTATATATATATATATATATATATATATATATATATATTATATATATATATATATAATATATATATATATATAATATATAATATAATATATATATATATAATAAATATAAATATATATAATATATAATATAATATAAATATAAATATAATAATATATATATATATATATATATTATATATATATATATATATATATATATATATATTATAATATATATATTATATATATATATATATATATATATAATATATATATATATATATATATGGTATATATATATGGTTCTGATGTCACAGTAAGACGAGTTAAAAAGAGAAGAAACAGAAAGGTTTTGGAAGGAAACATCAAGAAAGCGAAGAACAAGGTGATCTAAAGAATACAAAATAAACTCTGAAGAAACCTGGATTTAGAGAAGAAGGTTATGAGTGAGAAGAGAAGGATCAACATTCAAGCCAAAATAAATTTGAATAATAAACGCAAATTTTAAAAAAATTACTTTTCAACATTAAAATAAATAGAAAATAAAAAATAAAAAAGAAATTCTTGAAGCAACAAACGCAAAATAACATATACTTTTGAATTAATTCAAGCAAAAATAAATTTATGCAAAATTTGAACTTGAATATTGATATTTCAAAGTGATTAAAATATGACTTCAGAATCATTAAGTCTTGCAACTAGACTTCAATAAGCTGCATAAGGGTTGGAAGATCTCTCAGCTGCTTTTCTCTTCCCATGTGCCTCCAGCATTTGGAGGTTGTGACGAAGGCCTAGCAAGCCGGCTATATAAAAAAACTGCTCGAGTTACCAAAGGCTACACCTCGGACGAGTGAAAATCTAAAATTGACAACATCGGAGTGATAATGGACTACGGAGCCTGGAGGTGTAGCACCCGACAGGCTCAGCCTACCGGATTGGGACGGTTGATGTGATGATTTATATATATATATATATATATAATATATATAATACTATATATATATTATATATTATATATATATATATATATATATATATATATAATATATATAATATATAATATATATATATAATACCTTTTTTTTTTTTACCTTTCACCCTGACCACCCCACGCTGAGGTGGCCACACTTCGCTAATGAAGCCGCCCACCAGACGGCCTCCTCCAGAGATCACTCAAGCAGAGATGTTCCAGAAGATTCTGGGGCGAGAATTAGAAACAGAGTAACAGGAAGTGCACACGGTCTCCGGGGCTCTCCACATCTGGTACAAGTGTGTCTGGTTTATATTTATTTGTGTTTGTATTTTGTAAGTTGGATGGTGCCCACATCTTAGCCTTGATAAGTTTGGAGTGTCTTGGAGGTTGTGAAGTCGATTTATTTCGGAGGGTGTGTTTAGAATGTTGTTTGGTGGTCTGTTTGTCAA
>SEYY01012644.1:0-2500 GCA_009176605.1 Armadillidium nasatum
AATTTTCTTATGCGGATGCGGATGCGGATAAAAAAAATTCGTCAAGTGCGGATGCGGATAAAGAATTTTCTGCGGATGCCAAAGTGCGGATGCGGATGCGGATGTTAATTTATATATTTATATATATATATATATAATAATAAATAAAATATATATATATATATATATATATATATATATATATATATATATTATATCACTATCACCTTTCCCACTTTCATGAGGGTGCCCGCCAAATTCCCTTACAAACATAACTATTTTACCTTTCAACGCTTTCACCACCTCCCTCCATCTCTGTCTCCAAAATCTTCTACCCTCGTCTAAACTCAAATTCCTTCCATCAATCACTCTCACTCCATCCATCCATCTCCACTTGGCCTTCCCCTCCCCCCACCCTTCCCTATCCATTCTGTTCTCTTTCATTCTTCACATATGTCAAACCATTTTAGCACATCCTCCTCCTCTCTATCAGTTACACCCTTCTTCCATTTACACATCTCCCTTATTCTTTCATTTCTAATCCTATCAATCCTTCTCAATTTATATATCGCTCTCAAATCTTTGATCTCAAAGACATTGAAACTTTTCTCGAAAGAGCATTTATCGTCTATGTTTCACACACATACAATACAGAAGGTGAACACTTACATTCAAACATTCTTATCTTTATTTCTTTCGAAATTTTTCCTGTCTTCCATACTTTTCTTAGGCCCCCCAATACTTCCATTCATTCTACAACTCTGATCTTTATTCCTTTTTCTTTCCCACCCCTACCTTCCACCCAACATTACTATATATTTGAATTCATTCACCTCCTCAAGTTTCCATTCTCACACTTCTACAACAAATTCCTCCCTCCACATTTCCTCATCCCCACCTCCAATCCTCATAACTTTATTCTTCGCTGGATTGAATTTCAATCTCGTGTTTGCACATTTACCTTCAAACTCTCTCACAAGTATTCTCATCTTTTCTCCAAATTCTGCCACCAACACATGCCGCATCATCTGCAAAAAGTAAAACATTCACTTCACATTCACCCTCCATATCAACGTAATACTCTTCCCTCTCTCCCATTTTTCTAAGTAAACCATTCATCATAGATTAAATAACATGGAGACATTACAAACCCCTGTTTCAATCCCACTCCTATGCTAAACCAATCCGATAGTTCCCTCTTCATCCTCACCCTATATATATATATATATATATATTATATATATATATATATATATATATATATATATATATATATATATATATATATATATATATATATATATATATATATAATATATATATATATATATATCATATATATTATAATATATATATATATATTATATATATTGTAATGGATCGGATATATATATGCGGATGCGATGCGGATAGAATTAAGTGCGGATGCGGAAGCGGATGCGGATATATCACTAATACCTCCCTCGTACCAGGAAGACCGACTAATTGATGGTAAGTTCTTTCATGATTTTCTGTTCATAATTTCTTCTTCTTCTTCTTCTTCTTCTTCTTCTTTTTTTTCTTTTTCTTTTTCTTTTCTTTCTTTCTTCTTTTTCTTTTCCTTTCTTCCTCTTCTTTTTTTCCTTCTTTCTTCTTTTCCTTTCATTTTTCTTTCTTTTTTCTTCTTTCTTTTTTTCTTCTTCTTCTTTCTTCTTTTCGTCTTCTTCTCTCTCTTCTTCTTCTTCTTCTTCTTCTTCTTCTTCTTCTTCTAATTCAACATTTTTATGCAAATTGTGCAAAAAATTTATATTTACATAGAATTTTAGGAATTATTATTATTATTATTATTATTATTTTTATTATTATTATTATTATTATTATTATTATTATCATTATTATTATTATTATTATTATTATTATTATTATTATTATTATTATTATTATTATATATTATTATTATTATTATTTTCATTATTATTATTATTATTATTATTATTGTATTATTATTTTTATATTATTATTATTATTAATTATTAATAATTATTATAGTTATGCTGCAAAGGTTGAAAGAGTCATGGGATTCTTTGCAATTTTTAGGAAAAAATTCTTAACCCATAAGTTGTATTTTTAACATTTATGTATGGTAAATTAAGAAAAGCCTATTACTATTATTATTATTATTATTATTATTATTATTATTATTATTATTATTATTATTATTATTATTATACTACCATTATATATATACATATATATATATATATATATATATATATATATATATATATATATATATATACTATATATATATATATATATATATTATGTGTATGGTGCACTATCGACGGGTGACCTGCAACCTCTGCAACAATCTGCAGAGGTTATGCCACACCATCAATAGTGAACCAATTGCATAATTGCAAAAAAAATAATATTTTTGCTAAAATCAGGTAAAAATCATGCAAAAAAGGAGAATTGGATGGACCTAAAGGGTTAATAATGCTTTAATTGACTTAATCATATCAAAAAAAATCAATGTTGC
>SEYY01012644.1:7500-20000 GCA_009176605.1 Armadillidium nasatum
GCAGAGGTTGCAGGCCACCCGTCTATGGTGAACCCTACACTGCTATATATATATAATATATATATATATATATATATATATATATATATATATATATATATATATATATATATATATATATATATATATATATATATATATATATATATATATATATATATATATATATATATATATATATATATAATATAATAATATAATATATATATATATATATATATATATATATATATATATATATATATATATATATATATATATATATAATATATATATATATATATATATATATATATATATATATATATATATATATAATATATATATATATATATATATATATATATATATATATATATATATATATATATATATATATATATATATATATATATATATATATATATATATATATTATATATATATATATATATATATATATATATATATATATATATATATATATATATATATATATATATATATATATATATATATATATATATATATTATATATATATATATATATATATATATATATATATATATAATATATATATATATATATATATATATATATATATATATATATATATATATATATATATATATATATATGTATAAATTACTATTCACTTTTCCACTTTCATGGGGTGGTGCCCGCCAAAATTCCTTCACACATACACCTATTCTATCACCTGTCTCTACCCACTCTCCATCTCACTCTGTCCTCCTCAACTCTCCTACCTTCTTCTACAATTAGATCTCTCACTCCATCATTCCATTTTCACTTTTGCTTTCCCATCCCATATACTCCACCTCAGATCTCATGTCACTACCTACCATCCTATCCTCTTTTGTTCTACACATATAACTAATCCATCTTAACACACCATCCCCCTTTCAACCCACTATTTCCTTCATCCATTACACATCTTCCTTGTTCTTTCGTTTCTGATTCTATCTAGCTTCCGCAATTCACCTTTCGCTCTCAGTCCCTATATTTTTTAGGCATTCACTCTTTTATCGCCTGTGTATTCATCATCCATGTTTCACACATGCATTATAGTTTGTATACATACACTCTCAAACATTCTTACCTTTATTTCCTTTTTTATTCTCCTTTTCTTTCATCCTCCCTCAATCTCACCTTCACTTTTATTTCCTCAATCACTTTATTCTTTACTAATTTTCCATCCCATCTTTTCTCTCCACCAGCATTTTCGAAACTTGAACTCTTCTCCCTCCTCAAATTTCTCTTCTTCTACCTCAACACCCCCACATTCCTTCCATTTTGCTTCTTCATCCCCACCTCTAATCCTCATTACTTTACTTTTTGTTTGGTTTACCATCTATCCCATAGAAACACATTCTCTTACAAATTTCTTCATCAACTTTCTCAGCTTCTCCTCAGTCTTTTGCAACAGCAACGCATCATCAGCAAAGAGTAAAACATTTACCTCCCATTTGCCTCCCATACCTCTTAACCCTACACCCTTTTTATACCTCTCTATTCTCCTAACAGCACCATTCATTAATAAATTAAACAGCCACAGTGACATAAAACGCCTCTGTTTCAGCCCAACTTCAACTCTAAGCAATTCAGTCAGCTCCTTCCACACCCTCTCTCTCAACATTCAGTTATTATAAAAACCTTGATTCCATTTAATAATTTCCTCCTCATCCCCTCTAAATCAGTACTCTAAACAGCTTCTTCCTTCCTTCCATATGCCTTTTATAAGTTCATAAAACATAGGTATCCTATTTTATTTTTTCCTGCTCAACACATTCTCTACCTTCTCTAAATCCTCCTAGTTCTTATTTCCTCTCTCTCGTTCTTGTTAATTCTTGTACTAATTCCCTACTACAAATCTTCCCTGCTACTCAACAGACTTATCCTATTATAATTCCTACAGATCATCTTTTCCTCTCTCCCCTTATATATAGGCCCTATGCGAGCATTCTGCCATACCTGAGGCAGCTTCCTTCTCTCAAACGCAAGCATCCTGCCATTCCTGAGGCAGCTTCTTTCTCTCAAACGCAAGCATCCTGCCATTCCTGAGGCAGCTTCCTTCTCTCAAACGCAAGCATCCTGCCATTCCTGAGGCAGCTTCCTTCTCTCAAACACATGATAAGCATTCTAACCTGCCATTCAACCATCTCTCCGCTCCCTCCCTTATCACATCCCGATACACATCATCAATTCCTGTCGATTTTCTCTTCTTCATCTTCGTCACTGATACTTCCATCTTCTTTCTACCAATTTTCCCCTCCTCATCTTCCGACATATCTTTCTTATCATACTCGACTACTCTTCATCTTCCCACCCCTGTAACTCCACCTCCATCATTAAATTATCTTTTCCATGTCTCACTTACCTCCATTTGAGCTTGTACAAACTCACCATGCTCTATCCCCACCTTATCACCCAGCTCTTCCTTCCCTCTACTAGCCTTATTTAATTCATTCCAAAATATACCTCTCCCCTTAAAATTATCATCTAGCTTGATACCCCACTCCACTTCTACTATATATTTAATTAAATATATTTTTTTTTAATTTTTTCATTTTATTTTTTTTATTTTACCTCTGGGGAAAACTTCAGAGGCATACCAAACTTCCACCAGAGAAAGGAGAAAATCGGGAACCTGGTCAAATTAAAGAACGACATGTCCCGAAATACGGCGTTTGAAGGTGTGTAATTCAAAGGAAATTGGGAAAATAGATGAAGGGAGTATGTTCCAGACTTTACCAGTAGAGTACATGTAAGACTGAACATAGCGGTTAAGTCTGGGGTCAGAAAGTTGGACAGGGAAAGGATGAGACTGTGTAGAAAGACGTTTCGCACGAGTTCTTCTCAAAGGAGGAAATATGTGACGAGAGAGTTCGGAGAGAGCAGTGTCCGTTGTACTCCATACAGGGGTGAACTGGGGTGGTGTGAAGTTCTGATGGCGCGTTAGAACACGCATCTGAACCCCCAACCTCCTAGAATCTTGTTTAGAAAGAGAAGTAATGTAATCTTTCCAAGAAAGATCACAAGAAAATGAAACACCAAGAATATTAAAGGAGAGATGAAATTTTGAGTTGTGTGTTTTCGAAGAAGATATCATAGTTGTGTGGAAGATTGCATCGAGTAGAGAGATGAAGGAATTTAGTTTTTGAGGCATGTTTTCTCTACCCCAATTTGAAATGCGAGATTGATCAGAGGTTAGTTGCTCCAAGGCCACCCTCCTTGAATCCATTAACTGCTGTTGGGAGGGTCACCTTTCAAACTGAAAAGAGTAATGAAGTGTGGAGTAATCAGCATAGGAGTGGATAGGAGATGAAGTTATGGGGGAAAGGTCATTAATTAAAAGCAGAAAAGTGTTGGAGATAGGACAGATCCTTGAGGAACACCACTATTAATAGATTTATAGGATGAACGGTTTCCGTCTACAACAATTGCTATAGAATGACCAGAAAGGAAATCAGAGAAAAGGTCACAAAGAGAAGGATAGATTCCGAAAGAGGGAAGTTTGGAAACCAAAGCTTTGTGCCAGACTCTATCGAAAGCTTTCGATATGTCGAGCGCGACAGGAAAACATTCATCGAAATACCGAAGAGCGGAGGACCAAGAGTCATAGAGAAGGGAAAGAAGATTACCAATAGAGAGTTTCTCACGAAAGCCATATTGACGATCAGAGATAAGATTAGAAGATTTGAGATGTTTCCAAATCTTCCTGTTATGGATAGATTCAAAACTTTAGAAAAAGCCGAGGTTAAAGAAATTTGACGGTAGTTAGAGGGTATGGAGGGGTCCCTCTTTTTCGGCACATACTGAATGAGCGCAAGTTTCCAACAAGAAGGGAAGGCTGAAGTAGAAAGACAGAGACGAAATAGTTTACCAAGGCAGGGTACAAGCTCGGAAGCACAAGTTTTGAGAAGGTTTGTTAAGTTTAGTTTAAGGGAAAGAAAATATAATGTACGCATCCATGCCAGAAAGAATTAACTCGGTTATGCGCTCTGCACACTCAGAGGGACCTCTCCCACGGAAATAGAATTTATTCCATGGAAAATCAGAAAGGTACAACCGCAACTCAGACCAGTTAGAGAGAAATTTCACAGGTGGTTTATCTAAAAAGTTTTTTATTTCACTATGATTGCATTGATATACGCTTAGATTGAATAAGCTAAGTACGTTTTTATTCCTGAGACAATATGTGGTAAGAGAAGAAGAAAGCCTGTATGGAGAAGGCTTCATGAAGTCTAAAACATAAATGGTAAAAAGAAAAAACATATGTGGAGAAATAAGACTGACACTAGAGAAAATCATCCGGAAAGGTACATGAAATTTTTCTTTAACGCTAGCAAGCATATGAACAGTCTGAACAGCCTGAACAGCCTGAACAGCTTGAATAGACTGAACAGCCTGAACAGCCTGAACAGCCTGAACAGCCTGAAAAGCCTGAACAGCCTGAAAAGCCTGAACAGCCTGAATAGTCTGAATAGCCTGGTACTATGTAATTACTTTTACAGTTTCAAAAAATACAAAATCTTGAGAATTCAGAATCTGCAACTAACACCACTGTATGTTAAAAGTTACTGTTATGTTAAAAGCACAACCATTATTGTATATATATATATATATATATATATATATATATATATATATATATATATATATATATATATATATATATATATATATATATATATATATATATATATATATATATATATATATATATATATATATATATATATATATATATATATATATATATATATATATATATATATATATATATATATATATATATATATATATATATATATATATATATATATATATATATATATATATATATATATATATAATAATATATATAAATATATATATAAGTATATATCTTTAGGCTATTAAATATAGCCTAAATAGGAATTTGGCTATCCCTTCGAAAGCCTTGCTCCAATTTTAATTTTTATTATTATTATATTATATAATATATATATATATATATATATAATATATATATATATATATATATATATAGTAAATAATATGTATATGAAAAGAAAGAGACTGTACCTTTACAGCAGAAGCTGAAAATGATTTCCTAAAACCTGAAAACCCATTCGTTTCAGTTTCCTGAGATTTTGAACCACTTTCAAAATGATTTGTTTAATATATTTTTCTCTTTTTTTTTAGTCTTCAGTTGTGTGAGGATTGTTTTGAAAAGAGTTGACACATCTCCAAAGAAAAGAAATCTAGAGTTGTAAGATCTGAGGGTCATTATGTCTACAAATTTTCAGAAATCAAACGTGGGAAACAATAAAAACAATAAAACAATAAAAGTTTCCCGAGCAGGATTATTGTTTGATTTACAGTCTGTCCAGTTTATCTTTTTGTTTGAACTAAGAATTTGGTTTTCCAAGGCCAAAAGTGGAATAATCTGTTAGATAAGGCAGGGTTATTATTCATTAAAAGACAATGAGAAATAACTAGTCAAACACAAATCATTGTCGGGATTGTTTGTAAAAAGTGTAAAGATTTTGGTGCTCCATATGCAGCCGTTTTGACTATTCAGTTATTCATCCAAGTGAATTGAAGCCCCGCCCCTGTAATACACACAACCCAAAGGCCCAACATGGTTTGCATAATAAAATAAAGAAACCAAAACACAGTACCATAAACATATTTTATAAATGGTAAAAAGGAAAAACATAATCATATGTGGAGAAATAAGACTGACACTAGAGAAGATCATCCGGAAAGGTACATGAAATTTTTCTTTAACGCTAACAAGCATATGAACAGTCTGAACAGCCTGAACAGCCTGAACAGCTGGAATAGACTGAACAGCCTGAACAACCAAAACAGCCTGAACAGCCTGAAAAGCCTGAACAGCCTGAAAAGCCTAAACAGCCTGAATAGTCTGAATAGCCTGGTACTATGTAATTACTTTAAGAAAAAAAATTAACAAATTTGTTAAGTCGAAAAATGGGCAAAATGAGTTAAATGCACTGTGCTCATCTCCTAAGCCCTTTGCCTACTGTGTAGAAGTCGGTAACTCAGAGCTCTAATACAGATGTAGGTTTCTTGGTATCTCGTAAAATAGTACGTGCTTTCGGTCAAATCAACTTACTCTACTTACTATACTATAGTTGCTATTTTATACTTAACAGCTTATTTCCTATGACCAGAAATTTCAAAGTTTGGCTTGTTCAGTTCATGGACTACACCATTGCGGTAATGATACAATTTTAACCTTTCTGTTGCTTTCAAACCTGTTTCTATCGATTATTGTGTTCCTCAATATTCTTTTCTATATGTTATTCTTTCCTCTTTTCATTATTTATTTTTTATGTCTATTCAGCCATATTCAGTTCAGGGAACTGCAAATGAATGATGCAGGGAGGGTGTCCTTAGAGGAACTAACCTCTGATCTTTCTTGAATTTCTAATAGAGGCCGGTCATATTTGTTTTCAATCCTTCAAAAACTCAATTTCTACATCTTTATACTCAACATGGTCTAAAGAAAGATTTTCATCGAACACATACCACTCAATCGTCTCTATATATAATATTTTTGGTGTTCCTTGTTTCTTCTTCTTGTGATCTTTCTTGGGACGCTCACAATATTTCAGCCATTAAATAGGCTTCTACGAATTTGAGTGTTTAGAGTAACTTCAAAATTTCTGCACACCACAAGGGTGCACAAAGTATATCTCACACTTCTGGGTTGGTTAAACTTTCCATGAAATGGTGAAGTCTAGGGTTTTTCGTTTTATTAGCTCCTCCTTTCCCACTGACGTTCAATCTCATTCTGACCATCAAAATGATGTATTATTATCCTTATATTCTCACTACGTCAACAGACACTGCCTCTCTGAATCCTTCATTCGAATACCTGCTCCAATGAAGAATGCTTGTACGTCAAGTCTCTCATCATACTTTCCTAGAGTCTTCTGGTATCAGGATTAACCTTTTTACTGCAATCTTAAAATATTTCCCTTGAAATATTAGAGATACTTTTCCACTTTCCATTCAATTTTTAAAGCGGTGTATCGTGACACGTCTTTTCAATAATTTATGATTTTTCGCCATCATTGTCATAATTTGTATATCTCTAACTCTCCTATCTGCTCTCTCTCTCTCTCTCTCTCTCTCTCTCTCTCTCTCTCTCTCTCTCTCTCTCTCTCTCTCTCTCTCTCTCTCTCTCTCTCTCTCTCTCTCTCTCTCTATCTATCTATCTACTCTATCTATCTATCTATCTATCTATCTATCTATCTATCTATCTATCTATCTATCTATCTATCTATCTATCTATCTATCTATCTATCTAATCTATCTATCTATCTATCTATCTATCTATCTATCTATCTATCTATATATATATATATATATATATATATATATATATATATATATATATATATATATATATATATATATATATATATATATATATATATATATATATATATATATATATATATATATATATATATATATATATATATATATATATATATATATATATATATATATATATATATATATATATATATATATATATATATATATATATATATATATATATATATATATATATATATATATATATATATATATATATATATATATATATATATATATATATATATATATTCAAGGTTCATATTCAGAAAGAAAATTGAAATTGTTGCTTTTTCCCTTTGATAATACTTTCAGTCACTCGTTTGCTCTTCATTTTGCTCTGAAACGGGAATCTTCTACATAGTAAACTAAAACGTACAGAAAAAGAAAGTACACAACTCACACACACACACACACACACACACACACACACACACACATATATATATATATATATATATATATATATATATATATATATATATATATATATATATATATATATATATATATATATATATATATATATATATATATATATATATATATATATATATATATATATATATATATATATATATATATATATATATATATATATATATTGTAAGTAATTTAATTTATTTTTATTTATTTTCTTTGAAATTATAAATATTATTCAATTTATGAACTTATTTTAAATGCATGAAAATTAGTTGAAATTTTTCGTAATTTGACCAAAAAAAAAATTTTTCTTCAGTAAATAAGTTTGCAATATAAAATAAAATAGCAAAATTAAAGAATTTGAAAGTTGATTAAAATATTTTTATTTGCTTTTAATAATTATTTATTTATTTTATTAAATAAATTAAAAAAAAAAAAATTTCTTAAAAAAAAAAAATTTAATTTGAAAATTTCTTTAAAAAAATTTAATAGTTAGACATAATATTTTTTCATAAAGAAATGATAGAAAACGCATTAATCAAAGGATAACTAATTTAAATTGAGTCAAAATGTAAATTTTATGACAAAAAAAATAGGGAAAAATGAAAATAAAAAATAATAATAAAAATAAAAATAATAATAATAATAAAAAATAAATAAAATAAATAAAATAAATAAATAAATAAAAAATGAAAATAAATAAATAAATAAATAAGTAAAAATAATAATAATAAAAATAAAAAAACCTGAACTGCAGACATGGTAAGCTTGACGTTTCTGTGAATTAGAAATATGTGTGAAACACATTATTTTGTTTTTTAAGAAGAGACCTCACCAACGAGGGCATATATCATCCCTCCAGGCAGACAAAAAACTGCCCTTCAGGCCATCAGGAGTGCAGATCGAGTGAAACGCATCCACAGGCAGTGAGAGCTCGTGACGCTCTCCGAAACATATTGTGCGTGTACACTAGGAACAGGAGATAAAATATACCTGTCAGTAATCCTTGAAACCTGGAGTCTCTTCTGTTTTTATTGGTTTTTGTTTTTGTTTTTGTTTTGTTTTTTTTAATTTTAAATTATTACTCAAAGTAAAAATTTCTTATCCAAACCGAACTTTATCAAACTTTTTTTTAACTTTATCCAATTGCATTGATAAATAGTTTTGAGATAAAAGTAGTAATAGATAACAATTACAGGATAAAATTTTATATATGATATCATTTATCTTTGGCAAATCATTTTATCTTTTATTATATGTTACGTTATTCGTTTGTATAATGATAAAGGGAGAATTTTTTTTTTTTTTTTTTTTTTTTTTTTTTTTTTTTTTTTTTTGACATTTTCTCAACTTTTACTGTAAACTCATTTTTGGAACTCACCAACTGTAAAATAATTTTCGATTCTTAATAATGATAGAAATTGAGATTGATTATCCAATGACAATCTAAATCAGCTCTAAATCAGACCTAAATCTCATATAAATCAGCTCTAAATCAGACCAAAATCTCTTCTAAATTTTCTCTAAATCAGATCTAAATCTCATCTAAATCAACTCTAAATCAGA
Source organism: Armadillidium nasatum (assembly GCA_009176605.1). Taxonomy (NCBI): domain Eukaryota; kingdom Metazoa; phylum Arthropoda; class Malacostraca; order Isopoda; family Armadillidiidae; genus Armadillidium; species Armadillidium nasatum. Next base: position 16,889 of record SEYY01012644.1, read on the forward strand.
CCTAAACCTCATCTAAATCAGCTCTAAATCAGATCTAAATCCCATCTAAATCAACTCTAAATCAGAACTAAATCTTATCTAAAGCAGCTCTAAATCAGACCTAAATCTCATCTAAATCAGCTCTAAATCAGACCTAAACTCTCATCTAAATCAGCTCTAAATCAGATCTAAATCTCATCTAAATCAGCTCTAAATCAGATCTAAATCTCATCAGCTCTAAATCAGCTCTAAATCAGATCTAAACCTCATCTAAATCAGCTTGGTTGAAGTAAAAAAATTTTGATATCGAGAAGTAGTTCTTAATTCTTAAAGCCTCCAAATATAAATTTGCATTCACTTATTCAATGAATTCTTGCTAGCAAAATAAGATCACTGCTTTTAGTCCTTATTTCTCTGAAAAGGTTTCTTGCTGGGAAGAAGGCATGAAGAGAGAGAAGTCATTTTTTTCAGCAATGGATTTCATAAAATACTTCATAATAGTATTTCAAAGCTTTTAGCTAAATTCGTGCTTATTGGAAATGTCAGTGATAGCTTATAAAGATCTGGAAATCCATGCCTTAATTTGTTACTATTTTTCTAGAACGTTTAATAGATGATAAAAGTTTGATTTTACTACATGTTGTCCCTATTAGAGGAATGGAAACTAATTCCTGTCGTTTAGGGAATTCAAAAGTTGAAATGTTTCCATCCCAAAATACCATCAATGAAGCTTAAAAATTTGCAGATTAATTTATCAAATTTTTATTTTCAGTAAATTTTTAAAACATTGGTTTTGTTCTATTATACTAATTGTATTCTTCTTTTGAAAAAGGCATGATCACTTTAAAATATTTGCTTTGTTCATAATAGCAAAAAAAAAAAAAAAAAAAAAAAAAAACAGGAAAAAATCAGGAAAAAACTCAATTTGACGTTTTTTTATATTATTTTCGGTATGTATATTTACAACAATAAAAGATATCTTTTTAGGTGCATCTGGCTTTTAAATAATATTTTCAAAAATATTTTACACACTAGCAAAATTGTCTTTAATTTTTTTTCTCTATTCTTAAGAAGTAGAATCATTAATTAAAATAATTTTAAGGATAGTAAAAGATTTAAATTTAATTTCTTATACAAATACCAAAATACTGTAGTATGTTATACAAGCACAATTTTCTTTAATAATAGTGGGAAAAGATTATTACTCTTCCAAGGAGATTTGAAAGGAGATTTTATTGGTTGAATCCTTATAAATAATCTTCTTCATAATCTTCATCCCCCAGGATGGAATGACGTCCTGTCAGTGTGATCTTTCGAGGAAGATCCTTGGGTTCACGGGCACGCGGCGGTTAAAGCTGGATGTGCCAGGCCTGTCGTGTATGCCAAAGATTATTTCCCACCAGTGACAAGAACGCTTCACTGATGTACTCGTTTAACGACTGAGTTATTCGAAGCTAAGTGCAAAGAGAAACCACTCACATTACCCCCCAAAGCCAGGCCTCGAACCCTGGATCAATACTGGGTCGAGAGGAGTGAGATAAAAGTGGGAAAAGGGTATTATTCCCCCAATTCCTATTGAGAGTAGAAATTAAAGGTTAGATCAGTATAAATAAATAAATATTCAAGACTGGGTCGAGAAAAGTGAATAGAAAGCAAAAATGAATCTCATAGGCATTTGAAACTGACTTAATATTATATAAAAGTTTATATTTATCAGGTACGGTCTCTGTGTTTATTTTGTCAAGTCATACATTCACTTTTATACATGTAGTAACTTCCAATATCAACTATTTCGTAACAATCTGGAAGAGTTTATTATAATAAATAAATAAAAATTCAGATTATCTCATTTGTTTTATATATATATATATATATATATATATATATATATATATATATATATATAATATATATATATATATATATATATATATATATATATATATATATATATTATATATATATATATATATATATATATATATATATATATATATATATATATATATATTATATATATATATATATATATATATATATATTATATATATATAATATATATATATATATATATATATATATATATATACGAGGGAGAGCTGAAAATAAACGCCTATATACTGCCGTATATAATATCACACTGCAGTAAGTTGAATAAAGCAAAGGTCCTGCTCTGGTCAAAGGTCTTCATACAATGTAGCATAAGGTAATGAAACAAAGAATGAAAGAAGGTCAAAGGATTATCCAAGGAACCTATTAAATATTTTACATAATCTCTTCAAGCAACAATACGCTTCTGCAAGCGTTGAACCCACTTCTCGTAACCAGTTGAAAAGAAGTCTTGATCTGTTCCCGGAACCAATCTGTCTACGCTTTCTTCACCTCGTCATCTGAACCAAATCTCACACCCCGTAGACTCTCCTTCAACTTTGGAAATAAGTGAAAATCACTGGGGGAAGATCAGGAATGATCAGTGACCTCAAAGTTTAAGTGTTGAAGCTTCTGAAGCGTCTGGTATGCTACAATGAGGTCGAACATTATTATGATGTAGGAGGAAACGGTACGGTTTGGTGTTATTCGATGGATGTGGTTCTTCAATTTCTGGAGTTTCACAATAACATTCGGAGCTCACAGTCGTGCCCTTCGGCAGATATTCCGAATAGACGAGGCCCTCCACATTCCACACGAGTTTACCAGCCGAGGGTTGGGCCTAAACTTTCGTACCCCAGGTGAGCTTGGGTGTCTGAATTCCAAATAGGTCCGTTTTCCTTCTGGATCGCAGTGGTGGACCCACGTTTTGTCTCCAGTTACAATGTTTTAAAGAAATTGATCTCCCTCTCGACGATAACGGTTTAGAATTCCATTAGTAATATAGATCCGTTGTTTCCACATGTCTTCTGTCAGCTTCCTTGGTATCGAACGGTCATAAGTTTTTTTATGATTTAAATATGCAATTATTGCTATGGATACGCCCTTTTGAAATTGCAAGTATGGAAGCAAATTCGAATTGTTTAATTCGTCGTTTTCCCCTAATAATGTCATCAACGCGAACATGATGTTGGTCAGTGGTCCTTGTAATAGACAGAACACATCTTGGACCATAATGAATAAACATTTCATCTTTATTGGAAAG
>SEYY01012644.1:22500-28744 GCA_009176605.1 Armadillidium nasatum
TAGAGCGAACGATCCGCTCGCTCCAAGAGCTGGTGAAGGATTTCTCAATTATTATTCCTTTTCCTCTTAGCAATACGAACTTGCTTACAGAAGTTGCTCAATTTGTACTGTAATGGGACACTCTCGATAAGCCCTTGTGTCCTGTGACTTCTAACTGTATCTGTTTTACCTAATTCCGAATTATAATTATTTTTACTAGGGATGGAGCGATACCAAAATTTTTACCGATACCGATACCGATACCGGTATCGGTATCGGAAAATATGCCGATACTACTACTACGATACCGATACCAATACCGATACTTTACTCTTATCCAAAAATTTTGCCGATACCGATACCGATACTGAAAAGGTCGATACCGATACCGATACCGATACCGGTATCGGAAAATATGCCGATACTTGCCGATACCGATACCGATACCGATACTTCACTCCATCCCTAATTTTTACCCTAAAAGTAAGTGGATTTTTCATTTTAGATCAATTATTCTACATTTTGCAACTTATTTGCATTACAAAAGAACTTTAAAATCATTTGCTGTAAGAGTTCTTATCATTGTAAATGGTAATATTCTTTAAACCTATAAACTGTGGCTCAAACGGTAGAGTGATTGATTCACGTGATTGAGGGTTCCGGGTCGATCCCACTTGGGAATTCTAGGGATATGATACCTAGGAACGTATGGCAATGCCAGTGAGACATGAACTTTTTGAATAAAAAAAAAATAAAAAAAAATAAAAAAAAAAAAAAAAAAAAAAAAATGTCGCTGACATTTGGTTAAAAATTTTATTGATATCTTGTCTTTTTTTGTTACTGTGTTTTTGGAGTCCCTACAATATTCCTTTAAGTTTATTATCTATCCTATGTGGATTAATTAAATACCAAATAAATGATCTCTTTCATCATTTTCCAAATCTGAAAATAAAGTTAAAATCTTTAATGAACCTCATTCAAATATCCCAACTATTTTTTTTTAGGCCTAAAAATTATTTGAAATCTAACTACAGGATTCTAATTCTTATTTTATTTAGAAAAAAGAACGTGTAGGAATTTTAAAACTATAATGTGTTACAATGATATAGCTAGTAAAAACTGCCAATATGTTTTAAAGTACTCAGATCGAACTTTCAGATTATTATTGAAAATATGACCATCGTTTCGTTTATTCTGGCAACAGAAGAAGATTAAAGTAACTTAAAAGATTAAACTGCCTTAGCGGTTGGTCTAATTTTAGGTAAACGATCACCATCCCCAAAAAAGTTATCACAAACTTCATTTTTTTCTTAGTGGAAGGCTTCGGTAATCGTCTGCAAAATAATTGTTTTTATTATTAGTAAAATTTTGAATTTTACACTAAATTTAGGGGTATGATTGAAGTTTTCTTTGTAGACGTTTCAGGATCGTTGCCTTAATGTAAAACCATTAATCTAAAACCATAAACAGAATTTTAAAATTTTTCTTTAAAATTTTCAGTTTCCAGTATAATTATTGTAACAAATTAATATATCAAAAGTGAAGACAATCAATTTCAGGTTTTTTAACCTTTTTTAAGAACTCGAATCAGATTTTCAAAAAAATATGAGTTACCTTATTATTATTATTATTATTATTATTATTATTATTATTATTATTATTATTATTATTATTATTATTATTATCATTATCATTATTATTATTATTATTATTATTATTATTATTATTATTATTATTATTTAATCTCTTCGAGATTAGTAGAAAATGTTCAAACTGAAAATAATCTTTTTTTATACTTTTTTTATTTTTATTTTTTATTTATTTATTTATTTATTTATTTATTTTTTTTTTGTTCTAAAATAATTAGAAATATTTCATTTGGAGTTCAGCGCTTCAGAATTGGACAAAAAAATAATTTAACAAATATTTGTAAAGGCTTGAAATGAATACAATACTTCCAATAATAATAATAATATAATAATAATTATAATAATAATAATAATAATAATAATAATAATAATAATAATAATAATAATAATAATAATAATAATAATAATAATAATAATAATAATAATAATAATAATAATAATAATAATAATAATAATAATAATAATAATAATAATAATAATAATAATAATAATAATAATAATAATAATATTTACATAATTGTAGGCCATTTTCTTTTAGTGTCTGTATCATGGCTTAAGACTAAAGTAAATCATTTAGGTAATCACTGTTCTTTACGCCTACTACATACTACATTAAATTTCTAACTTGAAAAGCTTAATTATTAAGATCATGGGAAAGTGTGTAACTTTCTTTGTCTTCAGACACTCTCTGTCCAACTTTAATTTTTCTTATAAATTTTGCTTAGCATTTGACCTTTTGTGGATATGATCTTTTAAATATGTTTTAATGTTCTATAATAATTTAGTCTTCTTCCACTTTCATTGGAAGATGTCTGTCATGATTCAGTCTTCTGGTTTTTGCTATCTTCACTGGAAGGTGTCTTGGCTTATTTTAATCTTCTTCCACTTTCGTTGGAAGATGTCTGTCATGAATTAGTCTTCTGGTTTTTGCTATCTTCACTGGAAGGTGTCTTGGCTTATTTTAATCTTCTTCCACTTTCGTTGGAAGATGTCTGTCATGAATTAGTCTTCTGGTTTTTGCTATCTTCACTGGAAGGTGTCTTGGCTTATTTGAATCTTCTTCTACTTTCGTTGGAAGATGTCTGTCATGAATTAGTCTTCTGGTTTTTGCTATCTTCACTGGAAGGTGTCTTGGCTTATTTTAATCTTCTTCCACTTTCGTTGGAAGATGTCTGTCATGAATTAGTCTTCTGGTTTTTGCTATCTTCACTGGAAGGTGTCTTGACTTATTTTAATCTTCTTCCACTTTCGTTGGAAGATGTCTGTCATGAATTAGTCTTCTGGTTTTTGCTATCTTCACTGGAAGGTGTCTTGGCTTATTTTAATCTTCTTCCACTTTCGTTGGAATATGTCTGTCATGAATTAGTCTTCTGGTTTTTGCTATCTTCACTGGAAGGTGTCTTGGCTTATTTTAATCTTCTTCCACTTTCGTTGGAAGATGTCTGTCATGAATTAGTCTTCTGGTTTTTGCTATCTTCACTGGAAGGTGTCTTGGCTTATTTTAATCTTCTTCCACTTTCGTTGGAAGATGTCTGTCATGAATTAGTCTTCTGGTTTTTGCTATCTTCACTGGAAGGTGTCTTGGCTTATTTTAATCTTCTTCCACTTTCGTTGGAAGATGTCTGTCATGAATTAGTCTTCTGGTTTTTGCTATCTTCACTGGAAGGTGTCTTGGCTTATTTTAATCTTCTTCTACTTTCACTGGAAGATGTCTCATGATTTAGTCTTCTAGTTTTCGCTATCTTTAATGGGAAGCGTCTTGGCTTATTTTAAACTTCTTCTGTTTTCATTGGAAGATGTCTCGCATGATTCAGTCTTCTGGTTTTCGGTATCTTCAATGGAATGTGTCTTGGCTTATTTTAATCTTTTGTTTTCATGGAAGATGTCTTTTCATGGTTTAGTCTTCCAGTTTTCATTATCTTCAGTGGAAGACGCCTTTGTTTATTTTAATCTTCTTCTACTTTCAATGGAAGATGTCTGTCAAGATTCAGTCTTCTGGTTTTCGTTATTTTCAATGGAATGTGTCTTGGCTTATTTTAATCTTCTTCTGTTTTCATGGAAGATGTCTGTCATGGTTTAGTCTTCTGGTTTTCATTATCTTCAATAGAAGGTGCCTTGTGTTATTTTAATCTCCATCCATTTTATGGAGAATCTATCTTCAAAATTTAGTTTCCATACCCTTCTATGGAAGATGTCCACTCACTCTTCATTCTTTTCCTTGATTTTTAGTTTCCTTCCACTTACATGGAATATGTCACCTCACTTCATGATTTAGGCTTCGTTAACTTTCATGGAAGATTGTTTTCCATAATTTAGTCATTTTCCATTTTGGATTTTAGCTATCTGGATTATTTGGATTATTCTTGATTATTTTGGATTATTTTCTTTGTGTTGACAATTATTTTTAAGAACTCGAATCAGATTTTTAAAAAAAATATGAGTTACCTTATTATTATTATTATTATTATTATTATTATTATTATTATTATTATTATATATTAATATTATTAATATAATTTGTAATAAATTAATATATCAAAAGTGAAGACAATCAATTTCAGGTTTTTTAACCTTTTTTAAGAACTCGAATCAGATTTTCAAAAAAATATGAGTTACCTTATTATTATTATTATTATTATTATTATTATTATTATTATTAATTATTATTATTATTATTATTATTATAATTTTTCTTCTTTTAGATTAGTAGAAATTTCAAACTGAAAATAATCAATTTTTATACTTTTTTTATTTTTATTTTTTAATTTTTATTTTTATTTTTTTTGTACTGAAATAATTAGAAATATTTCATTTCGAGTTCAGCGCTTCAGAATTGGACAAAAAAATAATTTAACAAATATTTGTAAAGGCTTGAAATTAATGAATAAATACTTCCAATAATAATAATAATAATAATTAATAATAATAATAATAATAATAATAATAATAATAATAATAATAATAAATAATAATAATAATAATAATAATAATAATAATAATATAATAATAATAATAATAATAATAAAAATAATAATAATAATAATAATAATAAAAAATACATAATAATAATAATATAATTACATAATTGTAGGCCATTCTCTTTTAGTGTCTGTTTCATGGCTTAAGACTAAAGTAAATCATTTAGGTAATCATTGTTCTTTACGCCTACTACATACTACATTAAATTTCTAACTTGAAAAGCTTAATTATTAAGATCATGGGAAAGTGTATAACGTTCTTTGTCTTAAGACACTCTCTGTCCAACTTTAATTTTTCTTATAAATTTTGCTTAGCATTTGACCTTTTGTGGATATGATCTTTTAAATATGTTTTAATGTTCTATAATAATTTAGTCTTCTTCCACTTTCATTGGAAGATGTCTGTCATGATTCAGTCTTCTGGTTTTCGGTATCTTCAATGGAAGGTGTCTTGGCTTATTTTAATCTTCTTCCACTTTCGTTGGAAGATGTCTGTCATGAATTAGTCTTCTGGTTTTTGCTATCTTCACTGGAAGGTGTCTTGGCTTATTTTAATCTTCTTCCACTTTTCATTGGAAGATGTCTCGTCATGATTCAGTCTTCTGGTTTTCGTTATCTTCAATGGAATGTGTCTTGGCTTATTTTAATCTTCTTCCACTTTCACTGGAAGATGTCTCATGATTTAGTCTTCTAGTTTTCGCTATCTTTAATGGGAAGCGTCTTGGCTTATTTTAAACTTCTTCTGTTTTCATTGGAAGATGTCTCGCATGATTCAGTCTTCTGGTTTTAGGTATCTTCAATGGAATGTGTCTTGGCTTATTTTAATCTTTTGTTTTCATGGAAGATGTCTTTTCATGGTTTAGTCTTCCAGTTTTCATTATCTTCAGTGGAAGACGCCTTTGTTTATTTTAATCTTCTTCTACTTTCAATGGAAGATGTCTGTCAAGATTCAGTCTTCTGGTTTTCGTTATCTTCAGTGTAAGGTGACTTGGCTTATTTTAATCTTCTTCTGTTTTCATGGAAGATGTCTGTCATGGTTTAGTCTTCTGGTTTTCATAATCTTCAATAGAAGGTGCCTTGTTTTATTTTAATCTTCATCTATTTCATGGAGAATCTATCTTCAAAATTTAGTTTCCATACCCTTCTATGGAAGATTTCCCCTCACTCTTCATGTTTTTTCTTGATTTTTAGTTTCCTTCCGCTTACATGGAATATGTCTCCTCACTTCATGATTTAGGCTTCGTTAACTTTCATGGAAGATTGCTTTCCATAATTTAGTCATTTTCCATTTTGGATTTTAGCAATCTGGATTATTTTGGATTATTTTGGATTATTTTGGATTATTTTGGATTATTTTGGATTATTTTGGATTATTTTCTTTGTGTTTATTTACTTTGTCTGAATCATCTTTTACAGTTTGGAAACTATTGTTACTCACAATTCCCTGTTCTACACTGCAAAAATTGTCCTAACGAATCGTTGGGACAAGTGTCAAAAATGGTACAGTAAAATCTTCAATAAAGAAAAAGACATGTTAAGTATAAGAAAGTCTCTTCACCGATTTATTTTCTAATAAGAAAATAACTGGAAAAAAAATTTGTTGGGACTTTATTTTGCCACTTGTCCCAACGATTCGTT
>SEYY01012646.1:0-7500 GCA_009176605.1 Armadillidium nasatum
ATATATATATATATATATATATATATATATATATATATATATATATATATATATATATATATATATATATATATTTAAATAATATAAATATATAAATATATATATATATATATATATATATATATATATATATATATATATATATATATATATATATATATATATATATATATATATATATAATATATATATAATAATAATAAAAAAATAAAAAAAAAAAAAAAAAAAAAAAAAAAAAAAAAAAAAAAAAAAAAACATTTTTTTTTTATAAAAAAATAAAAAATTTTTATAAATATATATATATATATATATAATAAAAATATATATATAATTAATAACCACAAACATCATACCATCAGGAAAAGGAATTGAAATTGGAATATTTTCTATAATACGGTTTATAAGTTCTAATATCTTTTAATATATTTCTTTTTTCACTCAGTTAATTTATATTCTGTTACATCTCTAATTTTAGTAAAAACTTTATGAAAATATACTTTTGTTATTTTCTTTTAAAACGTTTCATATAATCACAAAACCATTTTCACTATTAGAAGACTCTTTCTCAATAAATCCTTGTAGAATAGGCAGTTCCCATATTTTGTCCAGTAACACTATTTCAAAGTTAATGGTGTCCTGTATAGCCTCTTTCAAAGTAGCTGTAAGTTGTATACGATGGTTAAGATCTTTATCAGTCTCATATAATGTAACTATTTTTTCTTTAGCAGAAGCAAACACAGTCTTAGTTCGCACACGTATATATAATGTCACGAATAAAACTTACTAAATTAGAAATTCCCATAATGACGTAATATACGTAGTAGAGACTTCTTAGACGTCTACACTCTACAATGATTTAATAATTAGTGACCGCTGTCTTTCGTAGTTTCAAGATTATGCTCCGACATGCTTCTACATAGCTCCCAGTAACACAAATCATGATACGTGATGTATTTTTTTAAATTCTCAACACCTACAATAGCAACATAAGTAAATAGATCACGATTTGAAACATCAAAGTTACGGAACTCACCCTCATTAAAGTAAATAGTCTCTCTCCATTGTTTCCTAAAACGAATAGAAAACTCTTCAATGTTTTTCGGATTAATGATTTGATAAAAAGCACTCTCTTCTCCGTGAATACTTTTCAATGCATAGTACTGTTGATATAAAACACTATGTGCTGTATTGATATATTCTTCAAGCATACTCTTCTCCTTTAATTTTCTTTCTATTAATTTTTGAATATTTGAAAGATATTTTATTTGTACATCACCTGTAAGCCAGAATCCATGAGATGTAGGAACAAAAATATCTTCAATTCTCTGCCAAATTCTTATATCTACAATATTCTTATAACAACACTTAGAAAATGTTAATGTGAGTCTTTTATTGTCGGTTTCTTTTCCTCCGCTGATGACTTCGCCCCATTGATTTATTGCACTATGAGATTTAAATTTTTCACTAATCCAATCAGTAATATGTCTGCATATTTCAAATAATTCTTCTGTGGTCATATATACACTTACATTTTCTTATTAATCTTGTTCAAAGAAAAAGAGTGCTAACATAAAACGTTGTAAAATTCTAAGGGCGTATTTTTATAAAAAAAAAACTTTTGTTTTTTAACTAAGAAGCATAAAAAACCAAAATTTTTTTTAAAGCAAAGTAAGGGTTTCCTTTTAATATATATATTATATATATATATATATATATATATATATATATATATATATATATATATATATATATATATATATATATATATATATATATATATATATATATATATATATATATATTCACCTCTGGTGGGTAAAGGCCACAGGCCTACCAATATTTCACTAGAGTTAGGGGGAAAGTCGGGAACCTGGTTAAATTAAACGCCAACATGACCTGATACACGGCATTTGAATTTGCATAAGTCATAGGAAGTTAAAAAATAGATGAAGGAAGTGTGTTACAGACTTTACCAGTAGAGTATATGCAAGAATGAGCATAGCGGTTAAGTCTGGGGTCAGAGAAAGGATGAGACTGTGTAGAAAGACGAGTCGCACGAGTCCTTTTCAATGGAGGAGGTATGCCACGAGAGAGTTCAGAAGAGCAGTGTCCGTTGTAATAGCGATAGTAGAGAGAGTGACACAACAATTCGACAGTCAGAAAGAGATTGGAGAGAATTATTGTGAGCAGCAGAGTTGATAAGGCGAAAAGTTCTATACTCCATCTTTTCCAGGAGAGCTGTAGGAGTGGACCCACATCAGATGTGTGGCGCATACTCCATACAGGGGCGAACAACACCATATATATATATATATAATATATATATATATATATATATATATATATATATATATATATATATATATATATATATATATATATATATATATATATATATATATATATATATATATATATATATATATATATATATATATATATATATATATATATATATATATATATATATATATATATATATAATATATATATAAAAAAAAACTGGGGTGGTGTGAAGAAATACTGAAGGCGCCTCAGAACACCCAACCTCTTAGAAGCTTGTTTAGAAAGAGAAATAATGTGATCTTTCCAAGAAAGATCACGAGAAAAAGAAACACCAAGAATATTAAAGAGAGATGAAGGTTTGAGTTGTGTGTTTTCGAAGAAGATATCATAGTTGTGTGGAAGATTGTGACGAGTAGAGAGATGGAGGAACTGAGTTTTTGAGGCATTGAAAACGACCATGTTTTCTCTGCCCCAATTTGAAATGAGAGATAGATCAGAGGTTAGTTGCTCCAAGGCCACCCTCCTTGCCTTCTATTAACTGTTGCTGGGAGGGGCGCCTTTCAAAATGAAAAGAGTAATGAAGGGTGGAGTCATCAGCATAGGAGTGGATAGGAGATGAGGTGATAGAGAGAAGGTCATTAATGAAAAGCAGAAAAAGTATTGGGGATAGAACAGATCCTTGGGAAACACCACTATTAATAGATTTATAGGATGAGCAGTGGCCGTCTACAACAGCTGCTATAGAGCAGAGAGAAGGTCAAAGAGAGAAAGATAGATTCCGAAAGAGGGAAATTTGAAAATCAAAGCTTTGTGCCAGACTCTATCGAAAGCCTTCGATATGTCCAGCGCCACAGCAAAAGATTCCCCGAAAGTCCTAATTGCTGAAGGACCATAGATCAGTAGATATTGGAAAGTGTATGTCACCAGTTGACCTCGGGTGTCTACGAGAGCCATACTGGCGATCAGAGATACGATTTGAAGAGTTGAGATGTTTACAAATCTTCCTGTTAAGGATAGATTCGAAAACTTTAGAAAGAACGGAGGTTAAAGAAATTGGACGGTAGTTGGAGGGTTGAGAAGGGTCCCCCTTCTTCGGCACAGGCTGAATGAGCGCACGTTTCCAGCAAGAAGGGAAGGTTGAAGTAGTAAGACATAGACGAAAAAGTTTGCCAAGGAAGGGTGCAAGCTCGGAAGCACAAGAACCGCAGGAGGAATACCATCAGGACCGTACTCCTTCTCAGTGTTAAGCTCAGAGAGAGCAGAAATGACGTCTTTAGAAGAAATTACAATTTTAGGCATAAATGAGATGGAGAGGGTTGAAGGAGTAGGAACAGCTCCGGAATCGTCTAAGGTTGAATGCAAGATGCAAAATCCAGTTTTAGAGGAAGGGAAAACGGCAGTTGTGTCGTCAGAAGCTAATAAAGGAGGGAAAGTGGAAGAAGCAGAGTTGGAGTTAACATTTTTTGAAAAAGGCCAGAAAGGGCGAGAGGAAGATTAACCAGAAAGATTATTGCATTTGCGGCGGAGAAAAGAGTTTTTGGTATCTCGAAGAATAGATTTTGCACGATTCCGAGATGAATATATGTTGCGTGAGTTTCTGGAGTTTGAAGACGACGGTAGTCCCTGAAGATAGCATCCCTGCGACGGATAGCACGAGAACAAGCAGGGTTAAACCAAGGTTTATTAGGTTTAGTAGATGGGAAATAATTTGGAATGTACGCCTCCATGCCAGAGAGAATCACCTCGGTTATACGCTCTGCACACTCGGAGGGACCCCTCCCACAGAAACAGTTATCATTTCATGGAAAATTAGAAAAGTACAGAATTAATCAGACCAGTTAGTGGCACCGAAATGCCAGAAACGTCTCCTCGCCAAAGACGGGGGCCGTTCTTGGGGAAGACTTGAAGAGACAGGATAATATATGGAGATAAGAAGGTGATTGGATGAACCCAGAAGAGGAAAGAGTTTATATATATATATATATATATATATATATATATATATATATATATATATATATATATATATATATATATATATATATATATATATATATATATATATATATATATATATATATATATATATATATATATATATATATATATATATATATATATATATATATATATATATATATATATATATATATATATATGTGTGTGTGTGTGTGTGTGTGTGTGTGTGTGTGTGATGGGCGAATCCGGCAACTTTCGAATCCGAATCGAATTCGAATTCAGCTAATTTTGGAATTTCTCTAGTCTGAATCCGAATCCGACTCAAAATCCATGAAAAAATCTCCGAATCTGGATTCGGAATTGCTCTTCATATATATATATATATATATATATATATATATATATATATATATATATATATATATATATATATATATATATATATATATATATATATATATATATATATATATATATATATATATATATATATATATATCTTTGGTGAGCAAAGGCCAAAAGCCTACCAATCACTACTCAGAGTTGGGAAATTCTCCGGACTGGTTAAATTGAAAGCCAACATACTCGATATTTGAAAGTGTGTATGTTAATTAAAGGAAGTTTGGAAAATAGATAAAGGGAATGAGTTTCAGACTTTACAAGCGGAATTCATGAAAGACTTAAGTCTAGTATAAGAGAATTGGAAAGAAAGGATGAGATTGTATAGAAAAGGGTGAGGTTGAATCACCAACAGAAAAAGATATCCAGAATTAAAGTTAGTAAGAGCAAAATGGGTGATAAGACGAAAATCCCTACATTCCACATTTTCAAGGAGGGCTGTATGAATGAAATACACGAACGAATAACCCTTTATAAAGAATAAGTAACTGGAATGGAGTAACGAAATTTCGAAATTACCTCAGAATATCCAATCTCTTAGAAATTTGCTTAGAAAGAGAAATTATGTGATCCTTCCAAAGAAAGATCCTGAGAAAAAGATACTCCGTGAATGTTTAGGACAGATAAACGTTAGAGTTGTATGTTTTCGATGATGTAATAGTTGTGTGGAATATTACGTCGAGTAGAGAGATGGAACGAACTGAGTGTTTGAGGTACTGAAAACAACTATGTTTACTCTGCTCCATAATGACATTCAAGAACGATTCTCCAGGGCTACCCTCCTAGCGATAATTAATTACTGCTGAGTGGGATGGACTTCAAAATGAAAGGGTCAATGGTGGGTTTAGTTATCGGTTTGGGAGTGTATCAGTAATGAAGTAGTAGAGATAAACCCCCTCCCCCCCAAAAAAAAAACAAAAAAAAACAGATAATATTTTTTGATAGATCAGATATCTGAGTAGCACTAATATAAGTAAACTTAAAGGATAAACGTCTACTACAACTGTTATTGAAGGTCGGGAATTAAATCATACAGACAGTCACAGAGTGAAAGATAGATACGAGTTTAGAAATCAAAACTTTGTGTCGAGCCCCATTGAAGCCTTTTTGATACGTCTAGTGCCACAGCAAAATATTCACAGAAACGTCATAAAGCAGGGTACTAAGAGTCAGAGAAAAGACATAGATCACTAGTCTTTTTCCACCTTTTCAAGGAGAGCTTCGTGAATGAAATACACGAACGAATAACCCTTTATAAAGAATATGTACTGAATAACCCTTTATAAAGAACAAGTGACTGGAGTGAAGTGAAGAAATTTCAAAATCACCTCAGAACAACCAATCTCTTAGAAACATGTTTTGAAAGAGAAATAATGTGATCCCGAAAAAAAGATACTCCGAGAATACTTATGGCAGAACAAGGTTTGAGTTGTGTGGAATATTATGTCGAGTAGAAAGATGGACGAACTGAGTTTTTGAGGCACTGAAAACAAATGTTTTCTTTGCTCCATAATGAAATTTAAGAACGATGCAATCCAAAATAAATGCACTTGATATTTCTTTATTTAAATTAAAAATTATTTAAAGTAAAATATAAGTACAAATTCAAAGTTAATAAAATTAAAAAATATAAGAACAGGAAATGACAAGCATAGAGTTTGCAATATTCACACAAAAATTGATGTCAGGGCATGGCACTTCTCGTGCAGCGAGGGTGACGCAATGGTGGTGGAATAGGGAAATGTCAATTACCTTGAGGGGGGGGGGGGCTCCAACTGAATGTTCGTCCTTTTTAGTGGTGAAATTTATTAATTTATTATATAGTAAAATCTATGCCGATTCCAAATCTGTAATCAGATTTTTAAAATTCAAAGTGACTCTCGAGAAAAAGACTTTTTAATTAACACATGTCAAATGACCTTGAAAATGTTAATGCTCGTTCTCCATACACTTTTTTTGGTGTGTGGAGTCATTAAAATTTGTTTTGTAACATTCTTATAGCAAATCTTCTCCTGATTCCAAATATGTAATTAGTTTTTCATAATTCTAAATGGTTACTGGGATATGACCACTCAAAAAAATATCAAAGGGGACCCTCCCATGGAAAGACCCCAATTTTTGGGGGAAAATATTTTTATTCTTTTTTCATCATTTTTATTGTAAAATTTATTCTGATTCCAAATCTGTATGTAGTTTTTTTTTATATAGTTCGAACGGTTTCTGAGAAAAAGACTTTTCAAGTGACGTCTGTCAATGATCTTCAAATTGTCGGCAAATCACTCTCAAAGGAAAATTTTTTTTTATTTTTAAAATTTTATTGCCACGGTTTTATGGAAAATAATACGCAGAGTCCAGATGTGTAATTAGTTTTCCATAATTCCAAATAGTTACTGAGATATAACCACTCAAAAAATCTCAAAGTGGGACCCTTCGACGGAAGGACACTAACTTTTGGGGGTAAAAAAAATTTTTTTTTTTCATCAATTCTTTAGTAAAATATATGCCGATTCCAAATCTGTAATTAGTTTTCCTAATTCCAATCTGTTCTTGAGAAAAAGACTTTTCAAGTAACACTTTTCGAATGACCTTGAGTTTGGCGATATACGGCAACTTCAAAAAAAAATTTTTTTTAATAAATTAAGAATATATTTTTTTTTTGTATATTTTTATAGGAAATAATAAGCAAATTCCAAATATGTAATTAGTTTTTCATAACTCAAATGGTTACTGAGATATGACCATTCAAACGTGGAATGTACTTTATAAATAACATTATGAGTTTTAACGTTTATGCGATTTTCTCGAAATAGCACCTCTCAGAGATAAAAATTTGCCAAAAAAAAAAAAAAAAAAAAG
>SEYY01012647.1:0-2500 GCA_009176605.1 Armadillidium nasatum
TTTTCTCGTGATCTTTCTTGGAAAGATCACATTACCTCTCTTTCTAAATAGCTCTAAGAGGTTAGGTGTTTGAGGCGCCTTCAGTATTTTCACTCCATCCCATTGCTTGCTCTGTATAGGTGTTGTTCGCCCCTGTATGGAGTATGCTTCGCATATCTGGGGTGGTTCACACATACAGCTCTCCTAGAGAAGGTGAGTCTAGGGCATTTCGTCTCATCAACTCTCCTGCTCTTACTAACTTCTTCAATCTCTTTCTTCCCATTGAATTGTTGCGTCAACTCTCTCTTTATATCGCTATTCCAATGACACTGCTCTTCTGACTCTCTCGTCGCATACCTCCTCCACTGAGAGGGCTCGTGCGACTCGACTTTCCACACAGTCTCATCCTTTCTCTGTCCAACTCTCTGACCCCAGACTTACCGCTTCCTCGTCTTACAATACTCTACTGGTAAGTCCTGGAACAACTCCCTTCTTTATTTCCAACTTCCTATGACTTACACACCTCAAACGTAGTGTATCGGGACATGTTGGCCTTTATTTTGACCAGGCTTCCGTCTTTTTCCCCCAACTCCGGTGGAATTTAGTAGGCCTCTGTCCTTTGCCCACCGGAGGTGATATATATAATATATATATATATATATATATATATATATATATATATATATATATATATATATATAATATATATATATATAATATATATATATCTCACTGAAGTGCCCAAAGTTTCGTTCCTCTAATCTAATCTTTTTATCTGCCTCCTTATAAAACTGACTATCCTAAATCTTTTGTGAACTTCAAAATAGAGAACATTATTTAGTCTTCTCTTTTTCCTGATACATCAGTCTTGATGATTTGAATGTTCACTATTGTCAGTAGATCTCTTCTTCTCAATAAGCAACTGATAAACTCTTCTATCATTTCTCTATCTACAATAATTTTCAACAGATGATGCAGTTCCCTACCTGTATCTATTTGCCTGATTATTTTGGAAATAAACATACTACACCTTTTCATAACTTTCAATCCTTCTCCTTATACTCCTAAACTCTTTCCATTTCTGAGTTCCTTCGGTTGCCTATAGTAGCTCTTCAAGTCATGGAGAAAAACGTCCCAAGCTTCAGCATGGAAATGTCCTTCTCACTTTGGTGCTCCTAACTCTTTGGATTTCAATTTTCCTTAGAAAGATAACTGCCTTTCTATGATAGGTCTCTTGTAGTGTGCAGAGTGCATGACTGTAATGATCTCCTCTTGTCTGGAGACTTACTTTTATTAGGTTTATTAGAAAGCTAATAAACCTTGATATAACTCTGTTTTAATGCTATTCGATAATAAATATAGAAAATAGATATAGATATAGAGGCGATTCCTAAAAGAAGTACATTCTGGAAACTCTAGAAACACGTGCATCTTGTATTTTATCCCTAAACGGGCAAAATCTCTTCTCCTGTTAAATTAAACACTTTTTTTTACCACTCTGTAAGAAAGTACATTATATTTTCTGGTCCCTTCTTTCTTACACTTCTACTGAATTTATGCGTAAAACGTTAACTCAATCTTAGCTTTTTCCAACTCATCTCATTTAATTTCATTTGAATGTATAGCAGCCTGCTTTAACTTTATTTAATTTCTACTAAAGCTGAATCCTCCGATCAAACTTATGTTTATGATTCCATTTTGATGATAATGGAGCTACTTCTCCTTCTCTACCTCCCTTCAACTCACCAGCGAACAACATAGTAATTTCCTCTAAAACCACTATATAAACATTTTCAAACGAGTATTTCGGTTCACGTCGGTTTTTATTTGCTTGAAAATCCCAATGAATGACCAGACCTATGGCCCTTCCTCATCAAACTGTGAATTATAATATATATATATATATATATATATATAATATATATATATATATATATATAGTTATATATATATATATATATATATATATATATATATATATATATATATATATATATATATATTTTACAAATCGCCACCGCTCATGGACAGAGTCCTTTTCAAGGAGGGGGCACACACAAGAGGAAGAAAATTCACTCAAAGACAGACCTAACGTATATCCCTCAGGTGGGCACAGACGGAAGCCTTCAAGCGAAGAAGATTAAATACAGGAGGAAAAATGGATGATGGTAGGGAGTTCCCTAAAACAGAGTTGGCTGGAAAGAAGGAGGTACCACAAAAGGCTAGCCTGGGTTTTCCTACATCCACACAAAATTCGTGCGAAAGCAGGGCACCCCTTGTGCAACGAGGACGACGCAATGGTGGAGGAATGCGAGAGGCCAATTCCCTCGAGCACCTGCCATTGTAGTACCTATAGAAAATAGATATCCCGCCATCGTCATGTCGCAGAGATAGAGGGTCAAGAGAGTTTGAAAGTAGGGGACAGTTTATTAATCTCTTAGCTTTAGACTCAACCCTATCCAGAAGAGAAGAGGAGCCGGAGCCCCCAAATGTGAGAACAGTATTCCATACAGGGGAATAA
>SEYY01012647.1:7500-57500 GCA_009176605.1 Armadillidium nasatum
GACAAGAGTGATCCTCACATTGCACGAACATAACAATACCACCTACAGCGTGTACAGCACCACCAACCATTTTCGATGGGAAATCACTAATCATCATTTGGTTCGATACATACTCTTTACTGATGAAGCAATTTTCACTCGTAACCGCGTCGAAAATATCCGCATCTCTCACCAGTGGTCTGACGAAAATACCCACGAAACAGTCGAAACAAATTTTATGCATTGTTTTCAAGTTAACGTGTGGTGTGGGATTGTCAATAGTCATCTAATTGGTAATTTCATTATTGAAAATCGCCTAACAGGAGAATGTTATTTGAAATCTTTGCAAAATGAGTTACAAGGTCTATTAGAAGATATTCCTTTAAACATAAGAAATGATATGTACTATCTGTATAATGGAGCTCTTCAGCATTTTACTCGCAGAAGACACAATATTTAACTGGAACTTTACCAGAACGATGGATTGGTCGAGGTGGGCCTATTAGTTGGCAGCCAAGGTCTCCATACTTCCCGTCACTGGATTTTTGTTTATGGGGCTGGTTGAAAAGGGAGGTATACAAAATAAATGGGCAATCGAGGTGCACTAATTCACTGTTTTTTGAATGCTGCAGCTCACATAAAAGAAAAGCGAGAAGAACTTAGAAGGTCAGCAAATACTCTTAGCAAGCCAGAAAATATAAAGAGGTACCTTTGAAAATTTATGGTAAAATTTATTTTCCAAATAAACATTTGTTATCCTACTTGATAATATTAAAACCTTTGGAACGTTGTACTTCAACAACAATTGAAAATGGGATTATAACTTTTTGATTTTTTAGTCATACATTTTTGTGTACAATACATTCTCGTAGTTCAAATTTACAAGCGATAATTAATATAACTACAATATTAAAATTTATTAAGGAATCATATATTTATTATCATCACTTCTCACATTTCAGTCGCAAACTGAACATTAAAATTGAATGAAAATAAAATATATATATATATATATATATATATATATATATATATATATATATATATATATATATATATATATATATATATATATATATATATATATATATATATATATATATATATATAATAATAACTTCTTTCAAAATGTTTCAAGCGCTATAAAAGAAAGTTTGCATATCTTTTGCAGACCATATTGTAAGAATAGAAACGCTCTTGCAGCAATTATGTATACACAATTCTCTCGTCCTTTATATTAAAGCATGCGTTTGTAAAATTTTTGCAAACCACATAAAGTATTTTCTTTGTTTTGAATAACCAATCAAAATTGAATGTTTTTTTTTTTTTTTTTTTTTTTTTTTTTTTTTTTTTTTTTTTTTACATTAAATAGCTCTTCATTGGAGAGTTATTATAAGATGAAATTTATTAAATATTTAATCGTATAAAAAAAATAAGAAATAAAAAGTAATAAATAAGTTATACACTAACTAATTGTATATAATGGTGGTTGCACAAACCTGCAACCAGATCACGACGCCCCTGATATTATATATATATATATATATATATATATATATATATATATATATATATATATATATATATATATATATATATATATATATATATATATATATATATATATATATATATATATATATATATATATATATATATATATATATATATATATATATCACTAATAAGTAATCATTGATACAATATGAAAAAGAAAATTACTGTAAACTATAAGGTACAAAAATTTGAATCGAGAAAAGAGTTTGTATTGAATCTTTATTTATTCAAATGATAAATACACTCAGAGACAAAACTTCACGTTCTTTAGGCAAAAAAAGAGGAAGCCCTCTCATAAATTCTCCTTTAATCATTGTATAATATTTTAATACCTTCTTTGGATACAAAGAAAAAGAGTACGTAAATAAGTATGAAAGAGATAAAGAGCTGTAGTAATAGAAGAAGAAGAAAAAGAAAAGGAAAAAGAAGAAGAAGAAGAAGAAGAAGAAGAAGAAGAAGAAGAAGTAAAGAAGAAGAAGAAGAAGAAGAAGAAGAAGAAGAAGAAGAAGAAGAAGAAGAAGAAGAAGAAGAAGAAGAAGAAGAAGAAGCTCTCAATTGAAAAAGTTTTAAATCTTTATAAAAAGGACAAAATCACGTCTCTGAAAAGCCTTTAATTTTAATCCACTGAAACTCGAGACTGGTTTCAAACCGATCGTGTTTACATGCGCTTCACCACTAATATTTCTACCTTTAAAATGCCAAAGAGATAAATCGCATATTATAGAAGCTTTTATTTAACTTGTGTATCAACATTACCGACATTATGGGTAGAATGTGTTAAGGAACTTAATTTTATCCTTCCCTATTATATATATATATATATATATATATATATATATATATATATATATATATATATATATATATATATATATATATATATATATATATATATATATATATATATATATATATATATATATATATATATATATATATATATATATATATATATATATATATATATATATATATATATATATATATATATATATATATATATATATATATATATATATATATATATATATATATATATATATATATATATATATATATATATATATATATATATATATATATATATATATATATATATATAAGAGGAAAATTTAATTGTATCTATGAAAAGCTTTTTAGTTTTTGTAGTGTTTGTTTGAGTTGAAACCATTCTTTGTATTTTGGTGTCCAATGATTCGTCCCTTTCGCTACTCATCTACTCATTGACAGAGAGGGTAATTACACCATACTTCTAACCTTGCACTAATAGTGCTTAAAAATATGCCATTAGGCAATTTACCTCTTTCTTCACAAGCTACACGTTCTACACCCTGAACAGTAACATATTTTCTCTTTTCAATCTTGTAAAACTGTGTAAATTCATGTGGGCTAAGAGAATTACTGGAAGAGGGTAGGAGCCATCCAAATATTGCACCTCATCCACTCCTTTTCGTACCATCGCTTGGGGTTTGGAGAGTGATGGAACTGGTGTGGTCCAGGAATTGCCGACTTGCTCTTATGAACGCTTTTCTTTCCTAAAAAATTTCTAGAGCATTGACGTTTATATTTTAATGTACAGTTTACTGAACAACACTTTCTTTCCACTATACTTTACCTGCTTTTTTTCCTTTACTAAAACTTCGTGTTTGGGTGGTTCGAAAGAAACTCCCTTTTACCTCTCACTATCTCTATTCACATATTTCATTCAATTGGTTTGGCTCACTTGATAATGTGCAGCTAAATTAATGTGTGTTTATTTTTATATTCTAACTCTAATGCACATCATATATTTCTATGACATCTTGACACGATATTGAAGAATGTTTTTTGAATTTCTCCTTTCTCAAAATACACCATTCTGAGCGGATTCTGTGTTCACCATCGCAATCAGCTTTCATCTAGTTGTTAGCTTAGCCTCTGTTCTTTCCAAGGTTTTCGAATCTATCATTAATAAGTAAATTTAAAAACATCTTAATTTCCTAATCTATTCTCAAATAGTAACACTAACTTCCGTAGTATTTCCTTTTAGATTCCTTGAGGACTCTTTACATAGCCCTAGTTGCTTGCTCTGCACGGCGATTTTGTTCACCCTTATATCGAATTAGCATCACATATATGTGGTGATTTTAGTCTCATATAGGTAGCCATTCATGGAAGGGTGGTGTCCAAGTCTTTTCGTCATATCAATCCTTCCGTTTTCATTGAATCTTTCCAGTCTCTTTTTATATTTGTCCATTATTTTTATTTTAGCATTGTTATTACAACGAACACTGCTTTTCTGAACTCTCTATTCTCATGCCACCTCTGCTGAGGAGATCACTTCTTTTACTAACTTTTGTGGATTTATTTTAGGCTTCAAACCTTTTCTCACCAGATGAGATTTAAGCAAATTGGTTTTATTAATATTCCGGATTTATTTTTAAGCAAATCAAATGGAATTTCGAATGGGATAGTGTGTTTGTATGTGTGTGCGCGTGTGATTTTGTTTGCAAGTGTGGTGTAAAATTAATAGCTTTGTATCCGCTTCTGTACACTTCATTTGAAGAATCAGAGAACTATAGTTATATCACCAAATTTTATGAGTGTACGTCGCCATACGTGGCCTTTTTCTCCGTCAGCTCAGGAGGCACTCTGACCCTCATTCTCGTCCGCCTCTCCCTAGCCATCCCCATCTACCTGTCAACAGGAGCCTTAACGATGATATATGTCCCAGTCTATTAATTACACTCAACTTGTCTGCTTTACTTCTACCTTTTCTCCGCCCCCTTACGACGATCTCGTTTCCCCCTCACCAAAGCCGATTCTTCCCTCACTAATTTCCATTCTCTTCTTCCAATCATCTTTTCCCCTCTTAACTCTTCGGGTCGTCGTCATTCTTTTTAATAAATGATAACTCATCCACAAAAATTATAACTCCTATCTATATATATATATATATATATATATATATATATATATATATATATATATATATATATATATATATATATATATATATATATATATATATATATATATATATATATATATATATATATATATTATTTATTATTTAATTTATTTATTTTTTTTTTTTTTTTTGCTGCTTTTCTGATAGCTTTGGAGTTAAGATCTCTCTCTCTCTCTCTCTCTCTCTCTCTCTCTCTCTCTCTCTCTCTCTCTCTCTCTCTCTCTCTCTCTCTCTCGTCTTCGTCTGTCTCTCCGCCTGCGTACCTCCTCGCCCTTTGAGCGAGGTTTTCCCCTTATTTTTGAATCATTTAGCAATTACTCGAGTCTTTTTATTGGATTTCATTCGTTCGTTATTCCTCTTCCATCTTTCTCTGTCATTCTGATCCTGCAATTATACAAATGCACGGACGGAGCCTTTCACACACGCACACACACACGCATACACACACACACATACACGCACGCAAACAATAAAAAATCCCTCTATGAACGAGCACAAACAGAAGTGAAGCGCACACGAAATACCTCTTTCGTAATCGAAAAACTTTCGTCTATTATTATTATTATTATTATTATTATTATTATTATTATTATTATTATTATTATTATTATTATTATTATTATTATTATTATTATTATTAATTAAGTCAATTACGTTAAAATTAATTCAATCAAAATTAAAATGTAATTAATTTAAAATAATAATTTTAATTAATTTTTAATAATAATAATATAATAATAATAATAATAATAATAATAATAATAATAATAATAATAATAATAATAATAATAATAATTTCCCATAAAAGAAGGTATAAAATAAATGCTCAAATGTTGCCAAAACTTTAACCTTCCGATATTTCCCTTTATAATAGTTACCCTAAACTGTAGGGTGCTTTTTTTCTGTTATGCTCCCCCCACCCCCATCCCTTTTGACCCTAACTGCCCAATTCAAAGGCTCTATAACGTCGAAAAAAAATGCTCTGCACCATTTTGAAATTAATGATAGTAAAAGATTTTTTATTTTTTTATTTTTTTAGATAAAAGTAAGATGCTTAGACAAACCTTATCTGCAAAAATATTTTTTTTTTTAACAATTTTTTATTAATTTTAATTATATATTATTATATTATTATTATTATTATTATTATTATTATTATTATTATTATTATTATTAATTAAATTATGATTTTTTAAAAAATGAACAGATTTTTTTTTTTTTTTTTTTTTTTTTTTTTTTTTTTTTTTTTTTTTTTTTTTTTTTTTTTTTTTTTTTTTTTTTTATTTTATTTATTAAATTATATATTTATATATATATATTATTATATATTATATATATATATTATATATAATATATAAATATATATATATATATATATATATATATATAATATATATATAATATAAAAAATAATAAATATAATAAATATAATAATATAATATATATATATATAATATATATATAATAATAATATATATATATATATATATATATATATATATATATATATATATATATATATATATATATATATATATATATATATATATATATATATATATATATATAGAAGTAAGTGCATATTAATTTGAAAACTAACAAAACGGAAATCGAAAGGATATCGAAATGGTAAAAGAATATTAAAGAAAAATGAGAGAAAATGACTTACCTTAGTTATGAATGGGGAAAAATCTGACTCCTAATTTTATTTTTTCGAACGATCGCATAGATGAAATATTCAGTAATGATAACAACCAAATAAATATTATCTTTACAATAATGGAATCTAAGATACGGACATCCAGTAATGGACTTCACCGAAAATTACGCCTAGGCTCAGCGATCGGCTCCTTCATCAATGACTTTTAAACTGGAATTAAAAAAGAACATAAGGATCCAATACCTTCTTAAACTAATATCATTACGATCAGTAAGATTTACTTCAATATCGAGAATATATTCCAGAGGTATGTCATGAGCACATCTCATAAGATCTGACCAAAATAATACAAGGTAGAAGACAAACTGCAAAACATTAGGAAAATAAAAGAAAAATTTATATCTACAATTTTTAAAGCTCTCTTGAAATTTTTTCGGCAATATATATATATATATATATATATATATATATATATATATATATATATATATATATATATATATATATATATATATATATATATATATATATATATATATATATATATATATATATATATATATATATATATATATATATATATATATATATATATATATATATATATATATATATATATATATATATATATATATATATATATATATATATATATATATATATATATATATATATATATATATATATATATATATATATATATATATATATATATATATATATATATATATATATATATATATATGCCGATATATATATATATATATATTATATATGTATATATATATATATATAAATATATATATATATATATATATATATATATATATATATATATATATATATATATATATATATATATATATATATATATATATATATATATATATATATTATATATATATAGATAATATATAATAAAAATTACTTTTTTTTATCAACTTTTCCAATATTTTAACTATATATTATATATATATATATATATATATATATATATATATATATATATATATATATATATATATATATATATATATATATATATATATATATATATATATATTATATATATATATATATAGAGAGAGAGAGAGAGAGAGAGAGAGAGAGTGTTTATAAATTTTTGGATCCATAATCAAATTGAAATTGAATGTTATTGAAAGGTTGGTAAATATTTTTTATCTGTGGTCATTTTTGAATCCTCTTTCATCGCTTCAATCGTGTTTCATTTGGAATTTCGGAACTATTTAGATTTTGAAACACTTTCCACAGCTAATGTAAAAGATAGAAATACTTACTAAATAATAAAGTAAGGATTGCACAGAAACTTCGTAAAATTTTATCTATTCATTTGAGATAATATAAATTCTTAAACGTAATATCTATATAAATATTTACTTCGTTTAAGAAACCGCTCATGCTAGATAAATGTAATCAGTGGTTCTTGCAGCACCAATGCACAATTAGGCATTGAACATTATAAGGTCAGTTATCTTTTGAGCTGGTAAAGGCACTTATTACATCTTAGATAAAATGCATCATTATATCTTCAAAGAGTTTTAATTTTAGCATTTTCTTGTCAACAATAAACAAGAAAGCAACCTTTACAGGTTTAATTTATTCCTTTTTACTATTGAGAGCTTGACGACAACTCCTGTATTAAATAAAATTGGAAATACTTCTTTAGTGGTGAATGAGAGGCTTATCGAAGTTGTACAATATACCATTGAAGACACTTTATATATTAAATCATCCATGGTTAATCAGAAAGGTAAGAGCTTTCTTTTCAATCATTGTTGCAATTTTTAACCTAATTTATTTTACTTCAAAAGTTCAAATTAATGCGTAGTAAGGCGGTTCTTACTTAAAAATTATAATACAATTGGATAGCGTTTTCTCCGTTTCCGTGGGAGTTTAACCTTAAGAAAACGAGCCAACTTTTATTTCCAATTCAGAATAAATAGTTCAAGTATAAAACAAAAATTGGTCTTACTTTAGAGATAATTAAAACTAATAACATTTACAAAGTAGTTAGAAGAATGTTCAGTAAGTTAAATCAAACAAAAGATAATATGTATGTTCAAAATAAAATTTTCTGTGAGATACACATATTTTTTGATGCAAAAAATCAGATTTGTAAATAAAAAATACTTGGGAGTAAAACTTATGAAAAGTAGATATAGAACATTTTATTAAAGTATTATATAGGCACAGATTATAATTTATTCATATCTAGATATCGTATCTATACATATCTTGAGAATGATATAAAAGTAAAGGTGGTATTAAATAATACAGATTTAAGCTGTGTGTTTTAAACAAAAGAGAATCGTAAGTAGTTGGAATCTGAAGAGGAATCAAAATCCGAAGTTGGGACAGAGTCGGGACAGACTCGGGACTGATTCGAGACAGATTCGGGACAGAGTTAGAATTGAAGTCGGAACAGAATCGGATTATCTTGTAACAGAATTCAGAGTTTTGTTTTTATTAATTAATGCATTTTTTTTTTGTTCTGGCTTTAAATAAGATAAAAGGAAAAAGCAATTTTTATCAATTTCTCCAATGTTCTTTTGCGTAATTATATTGTTTAATGCTTATAATGTTTTGTTAATAGATCAAAAGAAATTCAAAATTTAGTAAACTTAAAAATAAACCAATTTATCATTTCAATTGAATTGAAATTTAAAATACCCGTAAGCGATTGAAATTATAATGTTTATAAAATTTTACTTATTTTAATTAAGTCTTGCCTCATTCTTTATATATATATATATATATATATATATATATATATATATATATATATATATATATATATATATATATATATATATATATATATATATATATATATATATATATATATATATATATATATATATATATATATATATATATATATGTGTGTATGTGTGTGTGCATGTGCGCGAGTGTGTGTGTTTGTGTGTGAGTGCAATGAAGGCTCGTTTTGTTCCCCAATTGCCCTCACTTTCCCCTCGCTAAAACCCTTAAGATATATTTTTTGTTTGCAAAGAGATCACCTGAATGCTGAGAGCAAATATCTTCATTGGACAGATACTGAGGATGAAAATACAAACACGTCCATTACAGTCATCTTTCTCTCATCTGTGCACACACAACTGCGCACATCCATCAATACCTTCGTCAAACAAAGGTGAAAATTTAGAGGAGACTGATTTACACATGTCGGTATTTATTAAAATGTGTTCTCGCATTTACATGTGTAATTCTTGTGAAGATTTCAGACTGGAGTTGGAAGTGATTTTATAGTTAAAAATATCGTAGTTTTTATTTTTTTTATTTTGTTGTCAAAGAGTTATATTGTTGGCTGTTTTATGGCGAGACCCTTTCAAAAGGAAAAAGAAAATATCAAATTAGATTATGAAAAGGCTTATTAGTATCTTCAAAGGAAATCCACCATCTCCTTCTATATATATATATATATATATATATATATATATATATATATATATATATATATATATATATATATATATATATATATATATATATATATATATATATATATATATCTAATTGCTATTAAAACCCACCTACAACCTCCTTCTCCTACAGAACTAAATAATCTTAATAAATAAATAATCTTCATCCTCCCAGTAAGGACTTACGGCTTGCCAATAGGATCTTTCGAGGAAGATCCTTGGGTTTCACGGGCCCACGGCGGATACCGCTGGCTGGGCCTGGCTTATCGCGGATTCCGGAGATTATTTCCCATCAGTGACAAGAACACTTCATTAATGTACTCGTTTAACGACTGAGTCATTCGGAGCTAAGAGCAAGGAGAAATCGCTCACATTTCCCGCCCCGACCAGGCCTTGAACCCTAGTATTCTAGCTTGCTAGGCGAGTGCTCTGCCGCTGAGCAAACGTATTTCATTCCTTTTTTCACAAAACTTCTTCTTCGAATCTTTCTTTTCTGTGATTTGAATAATCTTTAATCCTTTTATTCTTTAAATACAGGAATGAGTTTTGTAAGTCCTGCATTTGAACATAACTTACACACGTAGAAAGCATTAAAATTATATTAAAAACAATTCTTCAACACTCCTCCATCCTCTTTTTGCACTTTCCATTTGCATTCCTGCTTATCTCTTATTGAAATATATATATTATTTTTATTTATTTAAAAAGTTTACATTCCCCTCTCTAGATTTTGCCATTTATTGAGTGGAAAGAAAATTGCGAAAAGGGTTCGAGTGACTCTCACACATGTCAGTCACGATACCACAACGTTCAAAGCTGCTTTCGGAGTTTAAAAACATTTTCCTTTACAGTAAAACCTTTACCGTTTTCCTTCTTCCTAATGCATCCTACTTCCTTTTCTCCTATTCTCACTTTCAATAGTTCCTAAAATGCAGTTTCTATTTCTTCCACTTTACTGTATATATATATATATATATATATATATATATATATATATATATATATATATATATATATATATATATATATATATATATATATATATATATATATATATATATATATATATATCATATATTAATGATTCAACCAATTTCACCATTACTGTATATAAGAACAACACTCAATTATGCATCTTCACCATATGGCTTTCTTCACTTCCTCCCCTTTTCAATATAGAAAAACTTCTAAAACTGATAAAGCTGAATTTCAAATTATTACAAACTGCACCAAAAAAAAAAAAATAAAAAAATAAATAAATAAATAAATAAATAAATAAATAAATAAATAAATCCAATCCAACACTTACAAGAAGAAACCAAAATCCTTCTCTATGAGAGTATAATAGTTTTGAAGCAGATTTAGAAAAGTAATTAGAAAATTAATTAGAAAGTCAGTTAGCAAAGAATATTAATAAATATCAGAAAAAGTCGTTTTGTTCGCTTTTATAAACTTAAAAATAAGAACTGAAAACTTATTCCAATTAAGATGGATGTAAATTTATAAGTTCAGATAAAGAATTACTTTACATTTCCATGATTATTTTGCGTCATTTTTTTAAAATTAATATATCACAACTTATGGGCAAGGCTAAATCCCAACAATATTTCACCAGTTAGGAAGTAGTACAAATCAGGACTAAATTTAAGACGACATGTCCCAATACGGATCAGAATTTAGTTGCACCACGACCACTCTCAAAGCGTCAATTAGTTTCTACTGCGATTTTCAAATTGAAAGGAGCAATGAAAAGTGGAGTCTTCGGCATAGTAATGGATAGGTGATGAGGTAATAGATAAATGGTCATTAGTGAAAAACAGAAAAAGAGTTGGGGTGGGGCAGATTACCGAGGAACATCACTATTATTAGATTTTATGAATGAATTGTGAACGTGTACAGCGGCTGCTATAGAGCGACTGGAAAGGAAGTCAGAGAGAAAGATAAATACCTGAAAAGAGAAGTTTAGAAATCAAAGTTGAGTACCAGACCCTATCGAAAGCTTTCTAAATATCTTAACGTCACAGAAAAATACCTACCGAAATGTTGAAGAGCAGAGGACCAAAAGCCAGAGAGTGGAGAAAGATCATATATATATATATATATATATATATATATATATATATATATATATATATATATATATATATATATATATATATATATATATATATATATATATATATATATATATATATATATATATATATATATATATATATTTAAATATGAAATGTTTATATAGTGAGTGCTACAATGAATAGGAGATTTGGTGTGTGTGTGTGTTGCTTCTTTATTATAAGGTTTTTGAAAAGGTGTTTTAATCTTTAAAAGTCAGAAGCTCAAAATGGTCTAAAAAGAACACCTGCCAAACATCTCCATTCAAAGCCAACTAAGCAGAAATTTGTCGAGACTTCGTCCTTTTAAAGTCTTTCTTTATTTGCTTATTTGTTTATTTGTGTTCTTTGTGAATTTAAACTGGACAAATATTTCTTTTAACTACTTAACATTGAGTTCTTTGGTTCTGTGGTCAAAGTTTTCCCACCACTTTTTTTTTTCCTTTTTAATTTTTTACATAAGTGGAAAAGAATAAAACGTTCATTGCTGCTTTTTCATTCGCATTTAAAAGTAAAATTCTCCTTAAACTGTTTTTTTCTTATATATATATATATATATATATATATATATATATATATATATATATATATATATATATATATATATATATATATATATATATATATATATATATATATATATATATATATATATATAAATGCTTCTGCCACGCTTATTCCTCATGAATTGATTTTAGAATGACCGAAAACAGTGAACAATAAAAGACTAAACTAATATCATAAACAGCAGATATGTTTGCATTTATAAATGCTATAGCAATGTTATTTTGGTTAAAGAATGATATTTCAAAATCTCTGGTTTAAATCTAGTATAATATAGAAAGTTTGTTTAGGTAAATAAATTTAATTTATAATTTTTGCTCACAAACTTTAATTTGCTTTTGTATTTAAAAATTTAGGCTCCATAAAAATGATCAAAATACACAATCTTTCCACTTTATAAATATTTGTTTTAACATTCTTTTTTTCTTTACTTTTTCATACAGTATAAAGTTTTTCATCCTTTATCAAAATTGAATCGAATTATTACAAATATTATAAAAATTCCTTAAAGCGGTTCACAGGAAAAGCTAAAACTGATAAATTTGTTTATATATATATATATATATATATATATATATATATATATATATATATATATATATATATATATATATATTATATATATATATATATATATATATATATATATATATATATATATATATATATATATATATATATATATATATATATATATATATATATATATATATATATATATATATATATATATATATATATATATATATATATATATATATATATATATATATATATATATATATATATATATATATATATATATAGATATATATATTATATAGCATGATGCATCCGCATCCGCGGATCATCGAAAAATCAACATCCGCATCCGCATCCGCATCCGCATCCGCACTTTTGGAAATTCAACATCCGCATCCGCATCCGCATCTGCACTTTCAAAAATTCAACATCCGCATCCGCATCCGCATCCGCACCTCTCCAAAATTCGACATCCGCATCCGCATCCGCATCCGCAAATTAGAAAATATGACATCCGATCCATCACTAATATATATATATATATATATATATATATATATATATATATATATATATATATATATATATATATATATATATATATATATATATATATATATATATATATATATATATATATATATATATATATATATATATATATATATATATATATATATATATATATATATATATATATATATATATATATATATATATATATATATATATATATATATATATATATATATATATATATATATATATATATATATATATATATATATATATATATATATATGCGAATTGTAGATCAAGAGTGAGAGTGAAGAGAGAACTATCGGATTGGTTTAGCATAGGAGTGGGATTGAGACAGGGGTTTGTAATATCTCCATGTTATTTAATCTATTGATGAATGGTTTACTTAGAAAAATGGAGAGAGAAGGGAAGAGTTTTACGTTGAGAAATATGGAGGGTGAATGTGAAGTGAATGTTTTACTTTTTGCAGATGATGCGGCATGTGTTGGTGGCAGAATCTGGAGAAAAGATGAGAATACTTGTGAGAGAGTTTGAAGGGAAATGTGCAAACACGAGATTGAAATTCAATCCAGCGAAGAATAAAGTTATGAGGATTGGAGGTGGGGATGAGGAAATGTGGAGGGAGGAATTGGTTTGTAGAAGTGTGAGAATGGAAACTTGAGGAGGTGAATGAATTCAAATATCTAGTAATGTTGGGTGGAAGGTAAGGGTGGGACGGAAAAAGAAATAAAGAACAGAGTGGTAGAAGGAATGAAAGTATTGGGGGGCCTAAGAAAAGTATGGAAGAAAGGAAAAATTTCGAAAGAAATAAAGATAAGAATGTTTGAATGTATGTGTTCACCTTCTGTATTGTATGTGTGTGAAACATAGACTCTAAGTGCTCGGTCGAGAAAAAGTTTCAATGTCTTTGAGATGAAAGATTTGAGAGTGATATATAAATTGAGAAGGATTGATAGGATTAGAAATGAAAGAATAAGGGAGATGTGTAAATGGAAGAAGAGTGTAATTGATAGAGAGGAGGAGGATGTGCTAAATTGGTTTGGACATATGTGAAGAATGAAAGAGAACAGAATGGTAGGCAAGGTACGTAGATCCGATGTAGATAGGGGAAGGGTAGGGGACGGGAAGGCCGAAGTGGGGATGGATGGATGGAGTGAGAGTGATTTTGATGGAAGGAATTTGAGTTTAGACGAGGGTAGAAGATTTGTGGAGACAGAGATGGAGGGAGGTGGTGAAAGCGTTGAAAGGTAAGAATAGTTATGTTGTAAGGGAATTGTGGCGGGCACCACCTCACGAAAGTGGGAAAGGTGATATAATATATATTATATATATATATATATATATATATATATATATATATATATATATATATATATATATATATATATATATATATATATATATATATATATATATATATATATATATATATATATATATATATATATATATATATATATATATATATATATATATATATAGCTGGGTTGAAAAGATACAAAAGTTGTAGTGCAGATTTGAAACAACTTTATTTTGGTGCTCACTTCAGATACAAACTGAAATGTGTTAAAAGTAAGTTCTTCAAGATTTGTTTTCATACCCCAACTTTACCTTGAATCTTCTTATTTAAAAACAAAAATATATATATAGCCAGATATACAGTATAGCTTAAATATCCTTACATTCTTACATGCTAAACAACCTGCATAGTACAAAATCTCATAGAAAATCAGATTTTGTCTGTACTGAAGGTATTTCGATTCGAGAATGTTTGGTTTGTAGTATTGCACCATGTCGAGAAGTATGACCAATGACCCTACTAGAAACAGCGGAAACATCTTTGACATTTCTTTCAACATCGACCGAATGACACGGATACTTTGGTAGGAGAATTTGTTGATTACTAACCAAAATATCATCACTAATATCATCAAGAAGAGGTGGGGGGGTGATAGGAGTACTCCCCCAGTCTATCATTTCCATGTAGGAAGTGGCGTTGAGATTGACGTTTAGCTGCCTTTTATCAAAGCAGCGAACTTGCACATTGGTGGAGGATATTTTCTTTCTTGCTTGAAGAATTTGTTGACATGAAAATCTTCTTATTGTTTCCCGTTCATCTGCAACACCAGCTAGCAACAAGTTTTCTGGATGACAAAAATAGGAGTTGTTTAGGAGCACTGGAGAAATGATGTTCTGATCCTCAGGAGAAAGTTTTTGATATTGTGATACCATAAAGTGAAAATTCTTTGCACCATCTTGACAGAAGGGATGGGAGCGGATATAGAACCATATGGGGGCATAGAAGTTCAGTACGAATCGTACCAAACGCCTCAGATCATCAGATGCGGATTCTGTTGAAACGTACAATCGAAGCAGTCTGTTAGCTTTAGTTAGCCACCTTGCATGGCTTAAGGCACCCGGCTGTGCAGTTTTCAAATACCGCATATTATTATGATCTGCATTTTGTACCCCTTGCTGAATTAATAAACAGATTTTTAGTAAATACAGCTGGTCAGAACTTAGATCTTTCGTAACTGTTTCAGGAACATCAACTACAGAGCCTGGAATTGGTTGAAAATTAATGATGGGTTTGGTCTGAGGATCAAATGAGAGCAGTTTGGTTATAGGTCCTTCATGTGATGATGGGCCAGTTGTCTTCCCATCAACAACACTAAATAACTTCCTGAGTGGCAGTTCATTAAAATGCAACATGCATATGAGCCATTGAAGTGGTCTTTTAAGATGTAACTCCAACAGTGTGATTATTCCATTCTTGTTACCCGTATTCACAGGAGTTCCATCGCAAATCACTGCTCTTAAAGTCTCTGTAGATCTTGTTCGTTCAATAATACCCAGAATTTCATTAAATACATCTGGAGATCTTCCTGAGTTAGGACTAACGTGATCGATGTAACATGCATCTGGAAATGACACTAGCACGTAATGTTCTTCTCTAACTTTTCTACGCACACCTCCAGTATCGACAAGTGTTTCATCTATTTTTCCATCGAAACCAATGCAGACCATACCTCTGTGTTGCAGCAAATGCTTCTCTGACTGTTTGTCTCTCCAGTATTTTCTTTGGCGTTGTAACTTACTTGGATCAACAACGTTTTTTGGTGACACAAGTCCGAGGTCCTTGAGGGCAGCATTAACTATGAGACATGCATCTCTATTGCTCACATTTGTCCTCTCTAATGCTTTACACAACTCAGGATACTGGTTTCTATTTTGAGGGTGACATTCTTCCATTTCTTCTGATTCTAAGGAAAATGATTCTTCTAGCACATCACTCTCACTGCCTGATAATTCAACTGAACTTACACATTTTTGCGTATCTTTGTGTCTCATCTTACTTTCAAATGTCAACCGTTTCCTTTTCCTTTCCTGAAGTTTCATGTTTTTCTCTGTTCTTTCCTTGTCCACATTTCCTATTATCATGCGTCTTGAAGTGTTTTGATCAAGCCAAAATTGCCATTCCAATACAGGGATTTTCTTTTCATTGGGACATTGACATTGATTACGTTCAACTATACCATTATGAACACACTTGCACGCGCTAATGTCGAAGAGACAAGAAAATGATTTTATTTTATCTTGATATTTTTGAGAAGATTGTTTATTTCTTGAATATTTCATCAAATCATTGACATTCACTATTAGTCTCTTCACTTTCACTATAACACTTTCAAATTCTATTGTTGGAATGCCTGCTTTATTGTATATGCCTTTAACTTCTGTTGCCACTAACTTTGCTAGATGAGTAACACTGGCATCTTTGTTGACTACTTGATGGAACTTGTAGGCTCTAAAAACATCCTCAGCCAGTGGTAGCTGATTTTCGACAAGTGGTTGTGGATAACCGAATATTGCATGCCTGTCTTTATGCCTTGTTGCACATGCCATGATACGTCTTGCAATAATAGTAATAAACACTGCACCCACAGGACTTATCTCAAACGTCGAATAGTCTGGATCTGAAATGAGACAAAAATAGCTCTCAATTAGTATTAAAACCAAATTTTGAAGAACAAAGCATATAAAATTCATAACTTAAGAACTTGAAATATACAAAGATTGGACTATTATCTAAAAGTTTTAGACACGGAATTTTGATATTTTAAGTTTTGTGCTCAGCGTTGTCAAATTTCCAAACCCATTTTTTTTTAATTTTAAAATGAAAAATTGCGGTAATTTTTTTTCTATTCAAGCGAAGTGAGTGAAATTTTCAGAGCTTATGTAGTCGGGGGAGATGCATATTTCTTACTTAGATAACTTCTTTGTATTTTTTATTAGTTTTGGATTTTTTCTTGAACCAAATTTAAAAAAAAAAAAAAAATTTTGGGAAATTTTTTAAAAATTTTCTTTAGAGTATACAAAAAAATTATCTAAGTAAAAAAGATGCATCTTGCCAAACTATATAAGCCTTGAAAATTTGATGTTGATAAGATGAGTAGAAAAAAAAATATATCAAAATATATCAGC
Organism: Armadillidium nasatum; assembly: GCA_009176605.1. Classification (NCBI taxonomy): domain Eukaryota; kingdom Metazoa; phylum Arthropoda; class Malacostraca; order Isopoda; family Armadillidiidae; genus Armadillidium; species Armadillidium nasatum. The sequence continues at coordinate 25,336 of SEYY01012647.1, forward strand.
CCCAAGCAAAAATAGCCGAAATACCCAAAAATTGGTGCCGGCCCTTAAAAAAATTAAAGTTGGGCCCCCTAAACATTGAGTAAATGCAAAAATGATTTTTTGTCCCACTACAGGGAAGCCAAGGAGCACCAATTTGAACATGTTTGGTTATCCCACAAAAATTCAACCCAGCTTAATATATATATATATATATATATATATATATATATATATATATATATATATATATATATATATATATATATATATATATATATATATATATATATATATATATATATATATATATATATATATATATATATATATATATATATATATATATATATATATATATATATATATATATATATATATATATATATATATATATATATATATATATATATATATATATATATATATATATATATATATATATATATATATATATATATATATATATATATATATATATATATATATATATATATATATATATATATATATATATATATATATATATATATATATATATATATATATATATATATATATATATATATATATATATATTTATATATATATATATATATATATATATATATATATATATATATATATATATATATATATATATATATATATATATATATATATATATATATATATATATATATATATATATATATATATATATATATATATATATATATATATAGAGAAAATTTTTCCGCACGCCAGGATTCAAACCCTTTGACAACAGTGTCGCCGCTAGACAATGTACAGAAGGCTCTACTACCGAACTACGCCGCCTTCCCAATAAAAGAAGGCATAATAGAACGGTTTTCAAGCTCTTCTGCTTCGAATCACTGTAGCAACTCGGTACGTATCTAAATCCAAAGGAGGGTTCTTGGAACCCCTACTGGGGCTACTATGGCATTCTGCTGGGTGCTCCTGGGTTTCAGGAACAACCAACCAAAGTCAAGCAACGCCAACAAGCACCCTTCTATGGATTTAGATAAGTACCGACTTTGGTTAGTTGTTCCTGCAACCCAAAAGCATCCAGCAGAATGCCATAGTCGCCCCAGTAGGGGTTCCAAGCACCCTCCTATGGATTTTATATATACATATATATATATATATATATATATATATATATATATATATATATATATATATATATATATATATATATATATATATATATATATATATATATATATATTATTTTTAGATTTTTTCTAGAAATTTATTTTTATTTTTTTTTGAGAAATTTAACAAAAAAAAAAAAAAAAAATTAAAATAAGAAAATGATTTTTTAGAAAAATTTTAATCCCCTTTATTTTTAAAACTTTCTTCTTTATTTTTATTCTCTCTTTATTCCTACTATATATTTTTATTGGCATTAAGAGTTAATAATACAGCTCAGAGAGTTGCTTCTTGAAAGATCATGGTGGATGAGTGAGTTTTATTCACTATGCATCATTCAGAGATGACCTTTTACATGTTTAAAACCTTCAATTGCTTTCAATTTTTTATTTTGGTCTGTCTATACCTTTGATTTTATCTTTAGGAAGTAGAAAAAATATACATAGGGAGTGTGTTCTAGACTTTCCTCATGAAGTACCTGTCTTATGGAAATTAGAACTTAAGTCTGGGTTAGAGAATTGGACAGAGATAAGATGAATGAGAATATGGTTGAAAGAAGTATCAATAAACCTTTTTAATTGAGGTAGAATGCAACTGAAAGTTCAGAAAGAGAAGTGTTCGTTTTAATAGTGATACTATAGAGAGTGAATCAATAATTCAAGGGATAGGAAGAGAATGAAGAAGGTTAGTGAAAACGAAACAGACTGTAAAATGAAATTTCCTAGACTCCACATCACTATAAAGACAGAGCATCTGGAGTGGTGTGAAGAAATTTTGAAAGCTCATTAGAGTACCACCCAACCACTTAGAAGCTTGTCTGGAAAGATAAATAAAATGATCCTTCCAATAAAGATCACAAGAAAAAGAAAGGAAAAAATATTAAAGGGAGAGACGATGATTTTAGTTTTTGTGTGTTTGAGGGAGGTATTATATTTGTGTGGAAGATTATCTAGTGTAGGGAGATGAAGGAACTGAGGTTTTAAAAAATTAAAAACAACCATGTTTTGCATGATCAAATTAGAAATTCAAGAAAGATCAGGGATTAGTTTCTCCAAGGTCTCCTTTCTAGCTCGAATTAATTGCTGTTGTGTAAGACGTAAGCAATAAGATGTGAAGTGGAGTCGTTGGCAAAGGAATGAATAGGTGATAAAGTAATAGGGAAAATGTCATTAATGAAGAGTATAAAAAAAATTGGGAACAGGACAGAAACACTGAGGATCCCAATTTATAGATATAAAGATATGAACTGTGATCATCTACAACTGCTGCTTTAGAACAACAGGAAGGAAATCAGAAAGAGAGCAGGAGAAAGGATGACTGATATCGAAAAAAGAAAATTTTGAAATCAAAGGTTTGAGCGAGACTTTTTCGAATTCCTTCAAGATATTCAGCTCCAGATCAAAATATTCACCGATCTGTATCTGTTCCTCAATCTGGGGGGGGGGGCGCCCTCTCCTGGGGAGATGTGAGAGAATTTCATGGGAGAGGTACTAAACTGTGAAAACAAACAACACAAACACATTTGAAGCTAACTCTATAACTTCTCGCAAACGCTTTCTATCTTCAAACAAGCCCATTTCACTGTAATAATAATAATAATAATAATAATAATAATAATAATAATAATAATAATAATAATAATAATAATAATAATAATAATAATAATAATAATAATAATAATAATAATAATAATAATAATAATAATAATAATAATAATAATAATAATAATAATAATAATAATAATAATAATAATAAAAGAGAGCATGGACCTGAAAAGATTGAGAACCCTGATGTAGAAGAATATATTTAAATTAAGTTCCCTTTTGAGCTATCTGTGACTAACTGCCCTTCACTTGGAGTGTATACCTATATGGCCATTTCATCAGGAATCTCTGCACATTATTGCAGAAAACAAAATGCAAATGTAAGAAAAATGAATGCAAATCTTTTATCTCATTTGCAATGTAACGTGATTTTTTTGCTCCCTGACTAGAAACTGAAAAAGTTAAATCCCTTATGAGATTGTTTAATTTGTGTTGCTTAAAACCTCCTGCAACTGATTACAGGCATTTGAAATCTCTACTATTTTCCTTCATCTGTAACCTCCAAATTAGGTGATTTCAATATTTATCACCTTTAGTGGCTGACATCTAATTTCGAACATACAGTTTGTTAACTCGTTTTCGAATTTCATAAAAAATAATAATCCTAAAGCCTTTGTCTTCTATTACATATGTGTACTTGAATCCATTTGTTCCATAAAGGTAGACTCAACATGCTAAACAATCTCAACTTCAAATTCTTTATCTTTCCTCATTTTCTCTTTTTCCCAGGCTTCCTCTGATTATCTTCAAATCCTTTCATTTTGTCTTATTTCTCCAATTTATTTAGTGATACGAACTCTGAATTAAGAAAGGAGACAATGTAGCATTTCAGAAAATCAACAAGTAATATTTGCAGTAAATTTATAATATTTCAAAAGATTCTTACTGATTTTCTATAGAGATGCTTCCCCTCCCCCTTCTAAAATATACAAAACACTTCTGGAGTTGAATCTCTGTGCCAAACAAGTAGAACTTTTCACTCCTATTTTTGCAAATTAATTTTATTTTGATGATGCTGGTCTTATTGTTACTTCTTCACACTCTTCCAGTTGAATTAATCCCAATATTATAAATTCTTCTATAAAAGTAATTTCTTCCTCCTGAAAATAAATCTAAGAAGGTACAATCCGAATTCAATCATTGTGAGCCTCAAAAACCTGTGTCTGAGTTTGGACTCTTATTTGGTGAGCTGTTTCATCACTGTCTGTAAACTTGTACACTTCCAATCTCCATAAAAAGTACAACTATTCTTTATATTCTGAAAATGGAGATGCCTTCTCAATCTTTTATATTTTATTGTTATTTATATTCACTTCTTTTTAACCTTTTTATGTATCCTCATCTCATAATATTATTTCCATTTGTCAGTGTGTTTTCCAAAAGAAAGTTACATTAGATGCCTATTAGTCATATTGTTCCTTTACTTTTCAGAATTTTGATGAATCTTTTGTTACTGCGCTTGCTATGTCGAAATCCTTCGATAGCATCTGAAATTAATTTTTCTTGTTCAAATTCAGTTTTTCTCTATGAAACTACATTTTTCAATAACGTTTCGGTAGTTACAGACGACCGTAGTGCTTTTAAATCCCTTAGTTGTGTAGTTCTTTTTAATGTTTCTTCTATTTTTTATTTATCTTTAAAATCCAAACTTATGCTTATGATTCCACTGGACTGAGCTGTAATAAGCATTTTTGTTTTCATAGTTTTTAAAAAAATATACCTCCGTCTCTACATTAAAATAACCTTGAAAGCAGCTAACACATGTTCGAAAATATCTAACTCTGATCTTTGTCTTTTAGTTCTATTTTATCGATATTTGTTCTTTTCAATGATCATATTTTTCCTCGACATAAAGTAACAGCTTACGAGTTTTGAGAATACAACGAAACTTCTTTAAAAGTAGTTACAGTTTCTTTGTTCTGCATTGGAGAATCATTCACTCTTGAACAGATCCTGATACTGATGAATGCACTCACAATGATAAGGTAGAGTCGAGTTTTCAGCCTAAATCAATTCCTTCATTCTTACTTGGATTTTGCTGGTCTAATTGCATTTAATATTAGAATGACAGAATTTTCATTCACTCATACGCAATGCATATAAACTCTAGAAATTGTTTTCTTTTTAATTCTCTACTGCAAACGACTTCAGTTCTTCCCATCTATATTTATCAAGAAATGTCAGCCCTTAATATGGCTAATGTTTGACCACTATGCTCCTTTTCCAGTGATCATATGTATGTCAGTGAATAGCGATGTAGAAGAACTCCAGAGAGAGAAATTTTGAATCACGAGTACAATGGAATTTATTTCCAATATTAATCTGTTATCAATAATTTTCAATCAACTTTAAAATATTTAAATTTCTTCATTTTATATTATTCCTAAAATAAATTTTGCTATTTATTGAGAAAGTAAAATTTTTTTGAATTTTCACTTTTGAAACAAGTGAACGAATTGTCGAAATATGAAATCTAAGATTCCACATATTAGTTCATCTCAGTAACATTCTAATTTTAATTAAAAGACTTTAATCATAAAACCCGAATAACATTAAGTTGCAAATGATTCTACTAAAATAATCCAAGAAAAGTGAGAAAAGTTATACTATGTAACGCTACCAATTAATTGATCAGAAGAGAAGTTCCTCAAATTTTGGCCGAAGAAAAGTTTTGTTATGTAAATTTCCTCTTTCATTGTTCAACGGAGAAGTTACAATGTGAAGTGAATACTTAATGGTTAACAAGAGAAACATACTGTATTGTTGAATAATATATATATATATATATATATATATATATATATATATATATATATATATATATATATACCCTTACCTTCTTACCCCCTTACCACCCCACGCTGGGATGGCCACACTTCGCTAATGAAATCGCCCACCGCAGACGGCCTCCTCCAGAGATCACTCAAGGCAGAGATGTCCCAGAAGATTCTGGGGCGAGAAATAGAAGGGCAGAGCAACAGGAAATGCAGCACGGTCTCCGGGGCCTCTCTGCATCTGGCACAAGTGGGACATGTTGTCTGGTTTATATTGTATTTGTGTTTATATTGTTGTAAGTTTGGGTGGTGCCCACATCTCAGCCTTGATAGGGAGATTTGTTAGTATCTTGGAAGGTTGTTGAAGTCGGGATTTATTTCTGGAGGGTGTGTTAAGAATGTTATTAGGTGGTCTGTTTGTCAAGTAGGAATGCGTTAGATGAGTATGAATGTGTTTGGTTATTGTGGTGTTGGGAGGGGGTGGGGGGATGTGATTTTGGATTTGTTTGTAGAAAGTAGCTGTGGATGATGGTGGTGGTTGTTTTAGTCTGTGTTCGGTTGGATGTAGGAGAGTTTGGTGGCATGGGTGTGTGGGTAGAAGGGTTTTTGCGTAGAATTGTGTGCCTATCATTTCGAGGTGGTTATTTAAAGGTAATATTTTGGTTTCATTATGTAAGTGTTGTTGAGGGGCTGTGGGTGTGCATCCGGTAATTGTGCGGAGGGCTCTATTTTGTTTTATTTGAAGTTTCTTTAAGTTTTGTTTGGAGAGCATTGGGTGCCAGACAGGGGAGGCATAGCTGATGGTAGAGCGAATAAATTGTTTATAGATGGCAATTGAGGTTTGTATGTTGTTGTTTATGTCTGTGTTGGCCACTGTTTTGAGGATGTTTAGTTTTCTGTTTGCGGCTGTTGTGGTGTTTTGGATGTGTTTGGTGAAGGTGAGGTGGGTGTCGAAGGTTAGGCCGAGAATTTTTGGAGTTTTGCTGAGGGATATGGGTGTGTTATTCAGTAAAACTTGTGGGTGGGTGTTAGATAGGTGTCGGTCTGTTGTAATGAGGGTTATGGAGGATTAGTTTGGGGATGCCGTCATTCGGTATATATATATATATATATATATATATATATATATATATATATATATATATATATATATATATATTATATATATATATATATATATATATATATATATATATATATATATATATATATATATATATATATATATATATATATATATATATATATATATATATATATATATATATATATATATATATATATATATATATATATATATATATATATATATATATATATATATATATATATATATATATATATATATATATATATATATATATATATATATATATAGAGAGAGAAGAATCACTTTTTTCAGTTTCTTCAATTAAAGTTCCGTTTCCTTAATACACAGCATTTCAAAGCATGAAGGGTAGTGGTGAAAAGAAAGTATTGCGGAACCTCCTAGGAATCCTTATAAAAGAAATAAACTTAGCGATAAAATTTTACAAGAATATGTAAAAAGACTAGTTATATGAGGTTTATTTGGAAGAGGGAGATATGCTATAAAATGTTTTGGAACAGTGTTCGATAAAATAGCAATATTATATGGGAAGTAAAGAGGTAGTTCGGCTTCTAGAAGTTTGTAGAAAGTCAGTTAGCATAGGGGAATTAGTGAGACGAAAAGCTGTAGACTCAACCATCTAAGAAATTTTGTGTGTGGAACCAAGACATATATCCTACTTCATTCGAGGACTGTTGTCACATCCATTAAGATCAATCTACATTTGTGGTTAAAAAAAAAATTATGATGATGTCTCAGATTTTCAAAGTTCTTAAAACCTTGTTTTGAAAAAGAAACAAATTGATCCTTCCAGGAAAAAGCCCTAAAAAAGAGAAATTCAGAATTATTCATGAAGGAAGAAGGTTTGAGATACTCATTTTGGAAATGTTTTTATTTTTTTTTTTTTTGTTGCCGAGCACTCATCCGAGCTAATAAAGATTTGGATTTTGATTTATTTAAAAATAAACGTACTATCTTAACATCAGTTAGATTTAGCTTAATAATTAAATGCCTTTTTCGTCTCCAAAAAATGAGAGAAATCAAATCTTTCGAAAAAATGACAATTTTAGGCCCGAATGAGTTGATAGTGGAGAAAGAGGTACAGTAAGAGCATTGTCTAATGCAAAAATATTGGAAAGGTCTGAGGAAATGATCAACTTTATAAGATGGCTGTGAAGATGCCAGAGCAAATCGAGAGTAACAAGAGGAAGAAGGAAAGATAAGGAGTTAATTTTGGTAAAATAACAGGGAGATAAATAGGAAGAACACGAAAGTTTTCCGCCTTTTCTACTGAGAAAGGAATTTTGGTATGACAAAGAAATTACTTTTGTTCGAGTCTGAAATTTAATTTCAGTGGTATGTCTCTTCAGAGGTAATGAAGGAACGAGAATTATCTCTGGAAAAGTGTTTCCCTGATGAATAACTCTTGAACAATCATAGTTAAATTAACATAAGAATTTTACTAAACTGAAAGAAGAAGAAAAAATTTCATTTCTATACCACAAATATCTCCTTAATTTTGTAATCTGTGTTCTCAGAGGGCTCATCCTACCGTATAAGAAATCATTCCAAGAGAGCTAAATAAATTTTAACCTCAAATTCGACCAGTTAGACAAACTGCCTCAGTAGCATACTAAAGACAGCGGACATTCTCAAAAAAATGAACCGAAAATAGAAATAAAAGAAGAGTCGGAAGAACCAATGTATGTAAATCGTCAAACATGATAAGGCAATGGGTTAGAAAATTAGAATAGTGGTAATTTGTGTTCATCTCTAAGATGTTGAAGAAGTTTCTCAAGTTCATTTTGGATAAAGAAGTGAAAGTCAGTTCACCGAATCCAACTTCAGTTAAAGAATAAAACAGTTGGAGATTAAAATTGCAGTAACGTAGAATAGTCATTTTAAGGAAAGAAAATGATGAGAGAATAAGATTCAATTTGGAGTTTGCAAGTATGTTCGAAGGTTAATTAGTAAGCAAAAATAGGAGGTGAACATTAATGTCACTAAGTGTGATGCTTTAGGAAAAAAATGGGAAGACGAATATGAATGTGTTCTATTTTGCAATTTAAATAGTGTCTAAATTAAGAACAGTCAGTATACTTAAGAGTTAAAATAAATAGTACATAAGAATTTAGTCAAAGATTGTTAAGTGAGTCAAGGCTATAAGGTAGATAATTCAATAAGAAACAAAATCAAGAAACAGAGAATAGACATCATTACGCTATGCATACAATCACATAAGCAAAGACATCTATATTTAGATAAAAATTGAATATTAAGACAGTAAGAGAGAAGAGGGTCAGATTTTTGTGTCAAAACCCTCATAAACTTGACTTTTGGCTAAGAACAAAGGATGAGGGTTAAAAGAGGAGATGTGCATTTAAAAGGGGATTAGAATAAAAATTGCAAATGCTTCAAAAATTAATGAGGAGATAAGACCACTCAATAAAGCACACCTGCATTTCATTAAGAAGATCAACCCTACCACACAAGGCCACCACAGTGATGGAGTGAAGTGAATGAGGTGTAATGCTTGGAAGCTGCATCCAAAGATCTCTGGTTACAATGATTTTTTCAATATCATAATAAGTTATTAAATATAATATAATGAGAGAGAGAGAGAGAGAGAGAGAGAGAGAGAGAGAGAGAGAGAGAGAGAGAGAGAGAGAGAGAGAGAGAGAGAGAGAGAGAGAGAGCATAAAAGTTTTATGCATAGAAAGGGAGGAAGTATCCACTTAATATACCTTTAAAGCATTTCTAGTGGAAGGTCGAAAGTACTTTGGAGAAGGGTATCATGTTTACCTGAATCTTGAAAGGGATGAATTTGTGGGAACTCGATTGCAACGGAATGTTTCAGCTCCCACCTAAGACTCCATAAGGCACGTGAAAGGGATTTAATCGTTTATAATGCTAATTCAACTTGCCTATATATATATATATATATATATATATATATATATATATATATATATATATATATATATATATATATATATATATATATATATATATATATATATATATATATATATATATATATATATATATATATATACTGGTGTTACCCGTCCTTGTATAGGGTATGACTCACAAATATGAATTGGCTCTAGTTCAGGGTTTATGTCCCATCAGCTCTCCGCTATCACTAAGATTATCTTCATTCTCTTTCTGTCATACAAGTTGCTGTTTAAAAATATGTACGTTTGCTATTACGATGAACTTCATGTTTCTGAACTCTTTTCTGAGTCTTTAAAGTTTGCGACACTTTTCAGTCTTCTATTTTTCCATTTGCTTTAATTTTCACCCTTTCAAACGCTTTGTTTCTGAATCAGTTGCTCCGCTCCCTCATTTTTGTTACTTAAAGTTTTCTCCATGCGGAGTGTTGCGGCCCGCACCTCTTCAAAAAAATATTTCATCCGATTCTCCTGAAAATTTCAATATAGATAGTTTTTTCACACGAAAAAACTCCATTCCTAACGTTTTTGCGAATTAAAGTATTAGAAGTTATTTAAATATATAGGAATGTTAAATATACGGTGAGGCCACATAAAAAATTTTTTGGTCTGAAATTTAGATGTGTGTTCCTAAATCTATTAGCTACCAAAATTTTCAAATAATTTTTGCTGTCAGAAGATAGAAAAATTGTTATTTGCCCAAAACTAACCAACTATCGAAAGTCAAAAATTGTTAAAAAAAAAAATTCCAACTTTTTTTAAAAAAATATTAAAAAAAAAAAACTACAATAACTACATTTTTCATTTTTGGTAGTTTTATAGATAAATGATGGGGCTACAATATCTTTTCTATATATTATTCGATCTAACTTGTTTTTTTCAACGAGATATAGCTCTTCAAAAAAGGTCCATTTTTGTGCCAATTTTCAAAAATTTTAAAAGTTTGAGAGACTATATCTTTCTTCAAACAAATATTATTTTATATATGGTTTAATACGTAAGTTATAGACCTATCCCTCTATATATATAATATCTAAAAATAAAAAAAATAAAAAAAAAAAAAAAATTTTTTTTTTTTTTTTAAATAATTTTTTTTTTCCGGAAAGGTATATTTTTTTCAAAAAAAAAAATTTGGAGTGCATAATTTTTTTCTAGACGTGATATAAAAATCTCTTTATAAGCATCCATATATTGGGCAAATTGTTCAGTTAAAATTTCAGCTCATGTGGACCAGTGGTTTGACCCCGCTATTCTAATTTTTTTTAATTTTTGACCCCAAATAACTTCTAAACGGTTAATCACTCGTAAAAACGTTAGAAATGGACCATTTTCGTCGGGAAAAAAGCTATATATACTGAAAATTTCAGCTCAATCGGTCAAAAAATAAAAAAATTTCAAAAACGGGCTCAGCCCCATTTTCCGGCAGTCAACGTGTTAATTTTTCTCTAAATGTTGTAAGAACTTTTTACCTTTAATACTAGATAAAATACATACACACACACATATATATATATATATATATATATATATATAATATATATATATATATATATATATATATATATATATATATATATATATATATATATATATATATATATATATATATATATATATATATATATATATATATATATATATTATATATATATATATATATATATATATATATATATATATATATATATATTATATAATATTATATATAGTATATATATATATTTACACATCACCACAACTCACGGTATCAAAAGCCCTATTCAAGGAGTGGGGTGTCATAAGAACTAAAATAAAGTAGAGCAAAAAAAAAAAAAAATAGAAATGATGACAAATAATAATAATAATAATTTAATAATAATAAAATAATAATAATAATAATAATAATAATAATAATAATAATAATAATAATAATAAAATAAAAAGACCCCTGCAGGACCCACCTAACGCAAATTTCTTAGGTGAGCACAGACGAGGGCTTTAAAGAAATTGAGATTAAATTCGGCAGGAAGACCAAGAGTCAGCGAGAAGGGAAAGATCACCAGTAGGGAATTTTTTTTCCGTAAGCCATATTGGCTTAGATAAGATTAGAAGAATTGAGATGTTTCCAAATCTTCCTGTTAAGGATAGATTCGAAAACTTTAGAAAGAACGGAGGATTAAAGAAATGGGACGGTAGCTAGAGGTTTGAGAGATGGTCCCCCTTCTTCAGCACAGGCTGAATGAGCGCACGTTTCCAGCAAGAAGGGAAGGTTGAAGTAGAAAGACATAGACGAAAAAGTTTACCAAGGCAGGGTGCAAGCTCTGAAGCACAAGTTTTGAGAGCCACAGGAGGAATACCATCAGGACCGAATATATAATCAGTAATGGATCGCATGTCATATTTTCTCATTTGCGAATGCGGAATCGGATGCGGATATAGAATTCTCATCTGGTGCGGAGGTGGATGCGGATGTATTATTTTCGTAAGTACGGGTGAGAATGTGGATGTATAATTTTCGCAAGTGCGGATGCTGATGCGGCAAATGCGGATGCGGATGCGGATGCGGACGGATGTTAATTTTGATGAGGATGCTTCGCGGATGCGGATGCCATCACTAATATATATATATATATATATATATATATATATATATATATATATATATATATATATATATATATATATATATATATATATATATATATATATATTGTGTGTGTGTGTGTGTGTGTGTGTGTGTGTGTGTGTGTAGTGTGTGAGAGAGAGAGAGAGAAAAAAAAAGTTTGTGTGCGAATTTCCTTCGATAATTAATTTAATTAAAACATGAGACCTGTTTTTTAATTTTTAAACCTGGAAATAATTTAATTACATGCAAGATTAATAGTTTTTTATTTCTACTTTGAGAACATAAGTAAAAATAATATTCAGAAAGTCCATCTTGACGTTCTTAATTTATTCCTGTTATAAATAAAATATTTAAATAACTTGATGCTGAGTTTATTTTTTCAGATTCATTTTATAGTAACCTCATTGGTGTCGCTGGGCAATAAAGCTGTCATTCTAAATTATTTTAAATTATTTAAATCTTTATTTAATTAAGTTGTTTTTCTTCTCTAATGAGAATACATTATTATTATTATTATTATCTTAAATTCGTAGTTCATCAGCGTTATTTAAATCTTCTTCAAGAAAAGACACAAAGTAAGTTTTATTTTTTATTATATAAGAGATAGAACAGAGAGTGACTTTTTTATAATAGGTGAAAAGTTTTGATAAATAAAAATTTTAATGTAGTCTGCCAGTTATACATGATCAAGTATAAACTGTTACCCCATCTCAGCAGTTTTATAAAACATTTGGCTTTTAAAAAGAGAAAAAAGGAGTTGAGGTAAGAGTAAGGTGACCATATTTTTTCTGATCAAAATTCGGGACGCTTCTGAACATTGCCCTCTCTTCCCCCTTCAAAATACCCTACCCGTAAGGGTTTTAAGAGATGCCTAAATGAGGGTGATTTTTAATATAAAGAAGAAATATGAATGTTGTTTTCAAAACCAAGTTATATGGTTTATTAGTTAAGGACATTCTACAAAAAAAAAAAAATACATTTTTGCCTTCTGCTCCCACTCTCCGCGCCCTCTGGCTTGGCTGAATAAATAATTTTTGCCAAATCTAAAAATCGGAACAAATGTCCTCCCCGAAATACCCTCTAAAAAGAATCGGGACACGGCTTAATAAATCGGGACCGTCCCGAAAAATTCGGGACGGATGGTCACTCTAGGTAAGAGTATATGTATCATTAATAACAAGGGCCACTGAATAAGGCAAAAACAGACCAAGTTAAGAGGCCAGACAAGTTATAAGGAGGTAAGTTATACAGTCCTAAAATAAGGGTTTGTTAAAGCATACCCTAATACACAATTTTCATACTCTATAGAGTTAAGGCTCTTTTGTCGAAGAAAAATAAACTTATTACCCTGCAGTAGGCAAGTGGGCTTAGAAGCGTCAAAAATGGTTGATTAAATGGAATGCTTAAAAATATTTAAGTCTTGACGCATATTCCAATGGTGAATTTGAAATCAGGAAAGAGCATTTTTCCTTTGTCATACAATGTTCACAGAATCACACGGTTTCTTAAAAGTTTAAATATATATATATATATATATATATATATATATATTATATATATATATATATATATATATATATATATATATATATATATATATATATATATATATATATATATATATATATATATATATATATATATATATATATATATATATATATATATATATAGGCCAACTTGAACAGAGTGATTTGCATTGCAAATCAAAATCCCGTTAGCTCAGGTTGTCAGATATTTTCGAGGTAGCTAAATCTGGCACCTGCCGAATGCGCGTCTATACTATATATATATATATATATATATATATATATATATATATATATATATATATATATATATATATATATATATATATATATATATATATATATATAGTTTAGATTGTTTCTGAGTTTGATATTTTTTATATCGATATTTTTTAATATCGATATTTTATTTTATCGATACTTTTCTACCTAACGAGTTTCAGTTACCTTTGATGTTCAAGATATGTGTAATTTGTTCTTTTCAGTTCAGATACCTAAATTTAGGTTATGTTATAAACTATAAGTATATTAAAATTATTATTATTTAGGTTAAATTACGGCATCTTCGGTAGTTCAGGTTATAAGTCGAATTAGGTTCTGCTAGAAAAGTAAGTAATAATAATTGTGTGTATGTCTAGTGTAATAGTACCTCTGGCAACTTTCTTGTTTACGTTAGGCTTCTCCGATATTTTCGATTTTCGATATTTTTTAACATATTATTATATTATATATATATATATATATATATATATATATATATATATATATATATATATATATATATATATATATATATATATATATATATATTATATATATATATATATATATATATATATATATATATATATATATATATATATATATATATATATATATATATATATATATATATATATATATATATATATATATATATATATATATATATATATATATATATATATATATATATATATATATATATATATATATATATATGTAAGGAAGGTAGAGGGCATTCGCATTTGCACTTTAATTTCATGATGGTCTGTTTAATATTCCCCTCTTTATTTGGTGAATGAGTTTGCCCTTGAAGGTTTTTGAATTCCACAAGCGTGACAGGTTGAAAGGACATCGTGTCAAGTCCAAGATAATTTAAATTCTTTTTTATTACTTAATGATAGCTTTATGTCTTGACTTTCTAAAAATCTTAATAACTGACATGAATTAAGTAATCAATATAAATAACCTTCAATTGGTTTATTCTGAGTGTGACGCACAAATGAACGAAAACGTCGACTTTCCTTAAAGAAACAAACTCTTAAATTATAATAATTATAAAACGCCAAATTTTTGCTTTAAAGTTCTTATTAGACTGCATGAAATTAAGTTACATTAAAGCCTCGGGCAAACACCTTAAACAAAGCGATTTTGGCGAACTAAACTCGAGGGAGAGATCAAGTTACGCTTCGTCCTCTGTGAAAGTCTTCCCAGGGAATTGTCAGAGGAATATGAGGCTATTCATCTTAATGAATATTATCAAGATAAAGGTCACGACGTCGGATAATAAAAGACATCGTCAATTTTCTTAAAACAGACAAACTCGCAAATTCACACACGTATCCGCCATTTTGAATCGCATCTTTAAGAATAAGTTAATGACATTGTCTTGTTCTTCTTTTACATTCGATTAAAAAAAAAAGATAATAATAATTGAGTCTAATTTCTCGTTTGTACCTTGATTAGAATAAATTGTCTAATTAAGATAAAATTATTGCACTTAATTGCCTTATAGAAACGCCTTTCACTTAAACCGAGTTTTAAATTTCACTTTATCAAAAGAAAAAAAAAAGTAAAAAAAGTCTTCAAAAAATGTGTAAAAAAAAACATTTCAGAATGTTATATAAAATGAATGACTATTAGTATGACCATTTTCAGCATTCTTTACATACTTTTTAACTCGGCTATACACAACATCAAAGATCTACTCATTCACTTAATTTATATGTTTGCTTATTTATTTACTTATTTATTTATTATTATTATTATTATTATTATTATTATTATTATTATTATTATTATTATTATTATTATTATTATTATTATTATTATTATTATTATTATTATTATTATTATTATTATTATTATTATTATTATTATTATTATTATTATTATTATTATTATTATTATTATTATTATTATATAAAAAGTAAAAATAATATTACATTTAAATTTAAGTACTTTCATGACAAACATTTGCTACAAACTTTGCATGTATATGTATGTATGTATGTATGTATGTATGTATGTATGTATGTATGTATGTATGATATGTATGTAATGTATGTATGTATGTATGTATGTATGTATGTATGTATGTATGTATGTATGTATGTATGTATGTATGTATGTATGTATGTATGTATGTATTTAATGTAAATAAGTGTGGGAGTTCTTCAGCCTGTCTCTCTGAGTAAGCTGTTTTGGTCTCCTGCGTCAGGAGCATTTCTTACAAAGAAGGACCACAATTTAATTAGGATGACGGAGGGACCTTCTTTCTTGATGGTCAAGTGGGAGTTTCTTCTCCAATTTTGACTTCGGCAATTTAAGTGACGACTTTCCAACATCAAAACCATTTTTCAACAGCAAAAAAATAAATTACTTTTAGAAAAATATATGATTCCTATCATATATATATATATATATATATATATATATATATATATATATATATATATATATATATATATATATATATATATATATATATATATATATATATATATATATATATATATATATATATATAAATTAAGCGTTACGTACACATATATCAAAATTGAAATCAAATTAAATTTACATTTGGGGGTAATACCCTCTTTATAAATGGACTCTTGGGAAAATTGGAGAGATCTCCCCTTTCCATACACTTAATACTTAAAATCCATTATTGGAGGATCCACGTTTGGTCACACAGGCAAGTCAAAGTCAAAAAAAGAAGAAGGAAAAGAAGCAGAATGGAATTGAGCATTATTATGCTGATTCTTTCTGTTTGTATGTGTGTGTGTGTGTGCGAGCGCGAGAGTAGAAAGAGAGAGAGAGAGGGAGAGAAATGTAATCGTATAATGGACAGAAGGTGCAAACGACGTTGCCAACTTGACCAACTGCTCAAATGATGCTGGTTGAAGGGGAATGTCTTCTGCTTATTAGGTTAGTTCTCATTACAAATATTAAAAGGAAGACAAAATGCTTCTTTTACAGGCCTTCATGGCAGGCAATCTATAAGGGTCACAGATGAGTCAGACATTTAATTATATATATATATATATATATATATATATATATATATATATATATATATATATATATATATATATATATATATATATATATATATATATATATATATATATATATATATATATATCAATATATGCAAATTTAACGAATTTATCAAATTACTTAAATTTAGAAATAAAAATTTAATTTTTCTTACAATCAAAAATAATAATAATAATAATAAAAAAATCGATTCATTTCAATTGGAAGAAAAATATATATTTGTTTCCCAATTTCCCTAAATTTAGAAAAAAAAAAAAAAACAAATCATTATAAAAAAAAAAAAAAAAAAAACCGACAAATTTCTATAATGAAAGAAACGTTTTAAATTTGTTCTTTCTTAAAATTTTGTTTCTACTTCTTTCTATGAAGATAATTCATGGATGGATTCGACAAAAGATTTCATCTTTCAAGTATTAATTAAGCAACATCTCCATCAATAATGGTTAGCTAAATCTAGTTAAAATTTACTACGATACATATCATCGGCAAGCTATATGGCATATATATATATATATATATATATATATTATATATATATATATATATATATATATATATATATATATATATATATATATATATATATATATATATATATATATATGTGTGTGTGTGTGTGTGTGTGTGTGTGTGTGTGTGTGTGTGTGTGTGTGTGCGAGTGATGGGCAAATTCGCATCAGAACTCGGCGTTTTTCTTGGATTCCGATTTGAGAATTGGGAAAATTTCTCAATTAGGATTGGATTCGAATCTAATTTTTTTATTCCTTTTTCAAAATTTTCACCAATTATGTTCTTTCATCGAAATCAGGAAAATTTTCTTATAAATTTTGTATGTCGCCACAAAATCGGAACACTTGTTTGGGGCTGATCTTACTTATTTAAGACATTTAATAATAATAATTAATGTTGCCAACTTTTGGTAGCTTTATTTATATATATATATATATATATATATATATATATATATATATATATATATATATATATATATATATATATATATATATATATATATATATATATATATATATATATATATATATATATATATATATTATACGACATTTAAAATAATAATTAATGGAGCTTTTAATCAGGACCAGTTTTCCAGTTTTCAGTGAGAAGGAAATGAATGAGGTTTGTGTATTAAGTGTTGATGATTTGTGTATGTAACTTGATATCATGCACTCGATTAAATTTTATCACACTACTTTCTACCCCTTTTTCGCTTTTCCTTATTCTGGAGTAATTCTCTTTACTTGTTCCTGTATATAAGATTTCAGTTTGACAATTGTGTAAAAAAAAAAAAAAAAAAAAAAAAAAAAAAAAAAAAAAAAAAAATAGACCTTTTATTAAAGGTTTTTGACAATACTTTATAATTTAAAATAGAAAATAAAAAAAAAATACTGATATTAAAATATAAATTCTGATCACCTACCATATAAACGGCACCAGTTCCAATCATTATTTTAATGGTAACAATGCGCATGTGATATATATATATATATATATATATATATATATATATATATATATATATATATATATATATATATATATATATATATATATATATATATATATATATATATATATATATATATATATATGGATTGATGAGTCAGGCCAGGTCTTCCCAAGAGTGGAAGAAGGAAGTGTGCAGCAAGAAAGTTCAGAAAAGTAGTTGTAAAAGCAATAGTAAAAGGAGAGCGATGAAACAATTCTCCCACTTGCAATATAGTGGTGAGTATCATTGAGAGATGGAGAGCTGATAGTGTAGAAAAGCTCTAGACACCACCCTCTCAAGGAGAACTAAATAAATGGAATCACTCTACACGAGATTTGCAACGAATATTCGTACAAGAACTGACAGCAATCCCTATCCCTTTGCAATTGGGGTGGTGTAAAGAAGTTCTAAAGAAACCAAGAAATACCCAGCTTCTTAGGAACTTTTCTATTCAGAGAAACAATGTGATCCTTCAAAGAAATATCCCGAGAAGAGGAAACACCAAAGATATTAAGGAAAGGAAAAATTTTCTTTTTGATATTTTGGGACATGTAGTAACTGAGAGAAAGACTAATTCAAGTAAATAGGTGATAGATGAGAGTTTTTGAGCAGTGAATACAATACTACTTGTTTTACTTCTATTAAAAATTCGAGGTCAGTTGCTATAAGAAAATAAGGCCTTTTCGACAATTATTTTTAAATGAATGGATTAATGAAAATAGAGGTCATCGTCATAAGTGTGGATAGGAGTTGAAGTGACAAGTAGAAAGTCTTTGACGAAAAATATGAAAAGAGTAGAAGATTGAATGGAATCCTATTAATAGACTAAAATGATGAACACAGATCGTCAACAATAGCTATTGTTATGCGATTGGAAAGAAATCTGAGACAAAGTTACAGAGAGAATGGCAAATGAAATAAAATGAAGTTAGGAATCAAAGCTTTGAGCCAAGTTCTTTTTAAAACTTTCGATATATTCACAACAAAAGATTCGATGAAGTGCCAGTGAAGAAAACCAAGGGCACGACATATGCCAAATGCTGAGAGTTATTTATTTAAATCCTAATGTTCAAGATTAAGGGAAGCAATATGTTTTGAATCTTCTTGTTGAAGAAATTTTCAAAAGCTTTGAAATAAACTGAATTTAAAATATTAGGTAAGTGGTTAGAAGTTTGAAAATAGGTCTCCCTTTTTTGACACAGGCTGAATGAGCGCATGGCTCTAGCAAGAACGAGAGTGAAAGTTGACAGGCAGCAGAGAAAGTTCCACCAAGGTAACAAGCCAGTTCATAGAGAATGAAAATCATAGTCCCTAGAATTATTTAAAATATTATTCATACATGCGTTCGATGGGGTAGAGAAGGTTGAAATAGCATCAGAATCGCAGAGAGTGAAACTTGAGGCAGTATATGAAGGTTGAGTTCGGTTTTAGTTCAGACAACTGTTTAGTATAGTGAGAGGAATCAAGAGGAAGGAAAAAAAAAAATTTTTTTTTAAAAAAGGAAATTTATCTTTTTAAAAAAGATTAGAAAGTTCCGGAAATATAGCTACTAGAAAGTTTTCTGCATTTTCTGCATCGTGAAAAGCTCTCAGAATCGCAAAAAGCAGATTATGTACGGTTACTCGATAATATATAACTATCATATATTTTGGGGATTAATTAAAGAGGATTGTAATTTCTGAAGGCAGAGTCCCTTCTACGCGTACTCGAGAACAAGCAGAGTTAAACCATGTTTTCGTTGAATCTAAGCAAATATACAGTATTTTTAAATCTTTCATTAACAGCAGTAAACAGCAGGCCATATATATATATATATATATATATATATATATATATATATATATATATATATATATATATATATATATATATATATATATATATATATATATATATATATATATATAACAAGCCGAATCCTACATACACTATGCTAAATGATCTGGAGCAACTGATTAGTAAACTTACATTTATACCTGATCTTCACAACAAAATCTGTAATACCTTTGATCTATGATTCAGCACCAGCCTCTCTTTCTATAGATAAACCATTTGCACTCCTATTGATAAATCTGACTACAACTTTATATCTCTTAATTTTAATGCTTTCTCTCCAGCGGCTTATCTATGACACTTTAATTGGGCTAATTGCGGGACTTTGCATCACTTCTACGCCATCTAAAAGTGACTACTTTTACTCTGAAAGCGTAACTGTTTCTGACGATAAGGTGGGAGTTGTAATCTCTGATAGAATGAGAAGCTTCGTTATTACTGTACAGACCTTTCTCCCCTCAAAATTCATAGTTCAATCGTGTTTGTTCTTGAGTATTTCAAGAGAGAGATAGGGTGTATCAAAAAAAAAATTTATTTCACCTATCACTTTCTATCATTTTCATTTAGCTGATTACAGAGATAGTATTGGACGATTACATTTCCTCTAGTGCCCTTTTATTCCGCCTAAGATCTTTGAAATCATTTCCAACTCTCATTTTTTAAATCATCTGGAATACCATTCCCTTCTTTCCAATCATCAAAATAGCTTTCGCTTGTATGAGGTTTCCAGAAAACATACTTTCCTGTCTCACGGGAAAGCCTGTCTTATGGTTTTCTGCATTTAGGAATTATGAGATATCTTGTGTGTGGCCTTTGGAAGATCCAAGGCACCTATCTGACCTGGTATAGTACGCGTCACTGCTCTTCAATATCCTACAGTTTCTTCCTCTTTGTTTATTTATGTCTACTAGTTCTTGTTTTTTTTTTCCTTCCCTGACACTAGTAGTGTTCCTCAGGGTTCTGATTTACCTTCCTTACTCTATTTCTACCTTTCGTTAGCGATCTTCTCGCCTGCTCATCTAGCTTTACTCATTCATTAACCGATGACTCCACACTTCATTCTTCTACTCATTTCAAATCTACTTTCTCTTTTTCCGACTCTATTGCTGAACTGGATATAATTTAGCAACTTCTGCAAATCTCCCTTTCAAAGACACTTTTCAACCAACTATTGATTTTCAAGTCTTTCCTGTTGATAATATAAGCATTCTTGGACTTCATATAAACAGAAAATGTAAATCCCATACTACAACGATTGTTAGGGAGGCCTCAAAGAATCTGGGAGATTTGCATGTTTAGACAGATTTTTTCTTCTTCCAAGTTATTCAATCTATCCAAGGGTTTCATCGACATTTATTTGCAGTATTGCTCTTATACATATTTGAGAGGGGTGGAGGAGCTCAGGTTTCACTCATCTTTTGGAAAATGTCGAGTCAATGGCCAAAAGGCTTTGAAAATGTACCGTACTTTCCAATTCAACTTGAACTTTTATCTTTGCAAGGCGATGTCCATACTTTGCTTCTTTTATATAATTTCAACAGCAGTAAGGGTTCGATGGAACTGACTATTTGTATGCCACCGCCTTTGCTACGCTCTCGTTGCAACAAGGGTTGCAATTTCTGTCTATGAATGTTGGCAACTGTAGGCTTGTTCGCTATGGTGCTTCCTACTTTCAAGTCTTCTCTGTTCTCTGGAATTTTTTCCATCTTCTGTGTTTTCTGCCCAATTTAATCTCCCTCAGTTTAAAGCGTGAGTCTGTGCTTACCTACGAACTTTGCGTTTGGTGAGGATTATATGGGTTTTTTTTTCCTATTATCATTATTACTTCACACCATCTCGTCTATTACAGCACTGCTCGTGAGCTGTCTAAAATAACTGTAATATATATATATATATATATATATATATATATATATATATATATATATATATATATATATATATATATATATATATATATATATATATATATATATATATATATATATATATATATATATATATATATATATATATATATATATATATGTAGATAGTTGCAGTAGCATCATCAGAGTATAAAAAAGTGGACAAAAATTGGAAGTAAAATTATTGGAATGTTAAAATAAAATATAAAATAAGGAGAACGAGATAAAACAGAGTCATAAATGAAGATTCGTGATTTCTCGGGTCAATTCGTTTACGTATTTTGTCTTCCTCTTCTTCCATCTTCGTCTTAGTCTTCTTCGAAGCTATTGCGGAAAAGCGGAGGTAACGAGCGTTTCCAGAGGGGGAAAAAAACCGACAAAACAGCGGTTCGGCGACGAGGGAAAGAGAGAGATGGAAAAAATCTTGGGAAATAAATCCTTCTCTTTGCCGTTAGTGGAAAACAATAAAGCCGTTGAATCAGGGCCCGAATGCTCCACTAAAAGTCTTTATAAATAAGTGGATTCTCGTAAAAATTGTCCAAAAAGAAAATTTTTATTTGAAACTAATTTAGAAAGATTTTCTTTGTCATTACTTGTGACCCACTCACTTTCTTACCCACCAAAACCAGAATATATATATATATATATATATATATATATATATATATATATATATATATATATATATATATATATATATATATATATATATATATATATATATATATATATTATATATATATATATATATATATATATATATATATATATATATATAAAATGAAAATAGTTTTTTCTTGTTCATATTTAATTTACATTATTTAAATTGGCGAGCCAATTTTTAATCTGATTGACTTAAAAATATCTCTCCCCATTTGCCTCATAAGATCGAAAGAGTGTTGGAAAGTCTGAAGCTCCGAGCGGAGGACGATGTAAATCTGAAATTAAGATTAGATATCTTTGTAGAAGTTTTGATCAGACTTCTGATGTTTTTCTCTACGAATAGAATCTTAATTTTGGCTATTAATAATAATTATGATATGATATTAGCAATAGTAACCTTACGTATAATCATAGTATCAAATGCAATTGGATTTAAATATTCAATAGGACAAATTGTGGTCTGGTTTAGAGTTGTCTCACTTCGTCTTACAGAAATCTGAGAGATCTATATGTTAATTTTACTTAAAGTATATTTTATTTTTTTAATTAGGATATATAATCTTTAATAAGATATTATATCAGCAAATTAGTATAATATTAATAATAATAATAAAATAATAATAATAATAATAATAACTAATAATAATAATAATTATAATAATAATAATAACGATCAGTCTTTACATCAATTTCAGTGTGTCAGAAATGATTGTCATTTCGTGTTCAGTTATTTACAGTAGTACCATCTTGGAGATGTGTCGACGATATGGACAGATCAAATTTTATTAATTACGTGTCAACGATTTAGACGACCTTACTCGTTTTTCAATTTTTCCTGTCGACGATTTGAATTATTTCACATGGAAATATCCATAGAATCTTATTTTCACATCATGTATAGTTTAAAAGTCTTCAATAGTCAATAAAGAGTGTTTGTAAGCCTATTTTTCTCCCTTTTGGTGTTAATGTCCACAAGCGCTCTTAACACTTGCAAATGAGTTTCAATGCGGCAATTACGCACAGTTTATTGGAGAAATTGCGAGACGAAATAGATTTTATTTTCATCTCGGAAGAATTTAAAAATTTTTAATTTACTGGAAGTTTGTAACTTAGGAAGCTTTTAATAGAAGCATTTACCTTTCCCTAACTCCACCTCCACAAAAATAAATAAATAAATAAATAAAAATTATCTCTGTGTATGAAATTAAGAGTCTTTGAATTTGTCTTTAAAAAGAAAATTCTTGAAATTCAGTTTGCAATTAAAAATTTCTTCAGTAATGAGTTATTATATGCGTTCATACATCTTACGATATAAAAAACTTTTCCTTAATAAAATTATTTTACTCCTTCATTTTTTTATTTAAAAGTTTTCTTTCTTATCTTCTTCCTCCTTTTCTTGAATTTAAGTTTTATTTTTCTTTCTTTCCTTACATATCTAGTTTTTACTTTCATGTTATTCTTAAGCAAATTTTAAAGCAAAACAACAAAATTTCCACAAGATCAGCACCTTTTTTTATTCATTGCTTATGTAATGAAATTAAAACATTCTCAGAAGAAATTCTTTTAAAAATAATTAATTAATTAATAATTAATTAATAATAATAATAATTAATAATTAATAATTAATTAATTAATTAATTAATTAATAATTAATTAATTAATTAATAATTAATTCCTGAAAAAGTAACCATTAAATTGTTACTGGTAACCAATTCATATTTTTGTCATCTTTGTTTTAATATTTGTGTATTCTCTATTGAATATTTTGTTAATAATAATAATTCAAACTTCAAAAAAGCACTGAACGATTTCTTTTTTTCTTTTCGTAATGTTATTAAATAATAATAAATTTTTTTCTTCATGTAGAAGAAAATAAATTTTGAGAATGGTGAAGAGAAAAGGAAAATGATTGTCCTTAACAGTTTAGAATTATTAGATGGAAAGTGATATAATAATAATAATAATAATAATAATAATAATAATAATAATAATAATATATATATAATTATTATTATTATTATTATTATTATTATTATTATTTTTATTATTGTCTATTATTTTTTTAACTACTTTCATTTTATTATTAAGATTATTATTATTATTATTATTATTATATTATTATTATATTATTATTATTATTTTATTATTATTATTATTAAATAATTAAATATTATTTTTATTATTATTATTATATATATATTATTATTATTATTATTATTATTATTATTATTGTTTCTTTTTCAAATACTATTAGTTAAAACCATATAGAAAACATTTATTTCATAAATATTATCCACAAGTTCAATGTTATTTATTTTCCTTTCTCTCTCTCTCTCTCTCTCTCTCTCTCTCTCTCTCTCTCTCTCTCTCTCTCTCTCTCTCTCCTCTCTCTCTTCTCTCTCTCTCTCTCTCTCTCTCTCTCTCTCTCTCTCTCTCTCTCTCTCTCTCTGTATTCAAGCTGCGAAATATTGAAGTATGTCAACCCTTAGTTTAGACAGTAAATTTAGTTAGTGTTATTTTTCTGGTGAATTTCAACGATATCATATTGATAAGCTCTTACTTTTCTCTCATTGTGGCAATTTAATGAAAAACATAATGCAGAGATCTGTGATATTTTGTAGCAGAGCTATTGTGATGATTATCCAAGAACAGGACTTAAAAAAAACTGTAAACTCTCAGCTATTGAAATAATAATTTATAATGAGTGATTAATTTTTATATTTTAATTAATCTACAGAAATTAATGGTTCCTTGGTTGTGCTTAAGAATTGGGCAATCTCAGAGAAATAGTCAACAGTCTCTTAACATATGTCTTAGCACTACATTTACACTCCTATGTCATAATCTGACATTTTCTCATTTGTCTAATTGGAAAAAAGAAAATAACGAAGTTCTTTCACTAACACTATGACTATGTTTAATTTTTTTAAGACTTTCATCAAACTATGGTTTCTATCCTTTAAATGTTCTTTTAATTTTACTTCCTATATCTTTAAATAGTCTTTGATTATTCGACAAAGGAACACTTCCATAAATATTAACTTGAACACATTTAATCTTTTTAACAATGATAACCTTTCTAATTCTTTCTCTTCACAACATCTTTCCACATAATACATAAATAATCTTCAGAAGACATCAAAGTCTCTTTGAACACCCTCATAATCGACCACTGTGAATTCGTTGTTAAAATGACCATGAATGAATCTATATCCAAGTAGCGTAACAAGAAAAATGGTTTTATAGAACTTCATCGCGACATCTATCGATATTTTTTATTGTGAACCCGCTCTCAGTCTCTCTCTTTTTTTTAAATTTGTATATTCACCACTGTGAGTTATTTCTTTGTAATTTATCTTCTAATGCGAAACGCTCATTTCTATATTATCTTTTAACCGTACTCATCTCCAGATTTACTTTTTCCTTGGTTTTCAACAACTAAAGATATTTTTTTATGAAATTAATAGTAAATTCTTTCCACAAACCATGAATTCTACAATTACTTAACATCTGTTCTAACAAGTCGTAACTAGTCAACCATTAGAAAATTTCAAGAAAAATTAATCTAATTTATATAAGGCAAATTTAGTTTTAACCTTCATTTCTGGTAGCAATAATAATAATAATAATAATAATAATAATAATAATAATAATAATAATAATAATAATAATAATAATAATAATAATATTAATTATAATAATAATAATCATCATCAGAAAAATAATAACAATAATTATTACTATTATCATTATTAATTTTATTATTATTATTATTAATAAAAATAATAATAATAATAATAATAATAATAATAATAATAATAATAATAATAATAATAATAATAATAATAATAATAATAATAATAATAATAATAATAATAATAATAATAATAATAATAATAATAATAATAATAATAATAATAACAAATAAATAAACAAATAATTTAAATAGATGAAGGACATTATTCCCTTATTCTTATAAGGAAACAAACCTATAAAATGCGATATTTTTTTCCGTTCCCTTTTTTAAAGCCATTTAAAGTACAATTAGAAGCAGATTCTCTTTCATTTGATGCTTCAGACGTTCACTTGCGTTGAATACAGTCGAAGGTTTTAAGTTTTTTTTTTTTTCTTTTTTTTTTTTTTTCTTTTTTCCACTTTCTTAATTTTTTTTTGGGAGCTTTTTTAAGGAGCAGCGATGGTCGTTTAACAAAAACAAAGCCCTTTAAAGCATTGCTATAATTGTTTTCTTTAATTAGCAAATGATTTCCATGCCAAAGATATAAAAATAATTCTTTTATTAACTTCTATTATAGTTTCTTTTAATGTTTGAGCGAATGACTACTGCAAGTTCTACGAGACAGAAAAATAATAGAAAACAGTATGAGAAGACCAGACGTACGGATTGACAGATAATGGATGAATAAGAATTGACAGATGCATAGGTAGAAGAAAAGTAGGAAAGAAAGAAAGTATGAAGTAAAGCAGATAGATAGAGAAAGGAAATAAAAAAAAATGAAGATTCATGGTATAGAAATAAATTTTCAGAGTTTCTACAACTTTTAACCTCGTTGCCCTTAATTACCGCAATAAAACGAGTCTTTAACTCTCGAAAAATGGGACTCGAAACCAAACTAATCACAAGGTTAGAGCCAGTGAACAGACACTCCAAATGACGCCCAAAATGACTTTTGTGTATATGTGTAAACCTTCTCTACCAACCCACAAATGTACTCATATATATATATATATATATATATATATATATATATATATATATATATATATATATATATATATATATATATATATATATATATATATATATATATATATATATATATATATATATATATATATATATATATATATATATATATATATATATATATATATATATATAGCATTGTATCTTGTGTATGTTTAGTGGAAAGCATGAATGTTACTATGTGTGTGGTTGGCGTGTGTGCTTCTTATTCTGAAGGTCCAATAAAAGAATGTAATAAAATTAAGGACTTGCCTCATTTCCAGCAGAGCCAATAGCTCGCCATGACAATACTGAATTCTTCCAAGCAATGGGCTTTTGAGACACTGGGGAAGACACGGTGCCGCTCTGGCGGGGTTTCGCGTTCCAGTGAGTGAAATAGCTCCATGGAATGAGTCCCTGGAATGGGATTCAACGATAGAATTCATGTCTTCTGGAAAGAAAAATACGAATTGGAATTTAGCATTTGGCTTCAGTTTCCAAATAAGGCATTCTTTCCCAGATTCATTTTATTGCATTGAACACAATTTACTTCCTCATCTTTTTTTCCCCAGACAAATACTTATTAGAGGTTTATTTTAATGTGCTACTTATATTTCACAATGACGTTTATATATATATATATATATATATATATATATATATATATATATATATATATATATATATATATATATATATATATATATATATATATATATATATATATATATATATATATATATATATATATATATATATATATATATATATATATATTTTTAAAACTTGCATTATTTTGGCTAACATGAAAAATCACTCCTTCAACTGCTGGGCAGAAGTGAATGTTAGACGACTCAAAATTTTTTGCCCGAAGAAGAGGGTTTCATTTATTCATTTGAGTGGGACAGGAAAGTCTCCTTCAACTGTGGCAATTTCTCTTCTCATGAAGGGCATAGTGAAAAAATATCAAATTGGAGCTCTCAGCACCTCTCAAGCTTAAGGGAAAAATAATATATGAATACTGCCAGTAATATTGATAACCATGGGCATATCCAGCTCAAAACCGAAACAGGGCAGCTTTCTGAATTCAACCTCTT
Organism: Armadillidium nasatum; assembly: GCA_009176605.1. Classification (NCBI taxonomy): domain Eukaryota; kingdom Metazoa; phylum Arthropoda; class Malacostraca; order Isopoda; family Armadillidiidae; genus Armadillidium; species Armadillidium nasatum. The sequence goes on from SEYY01012647.1 coordinate 54,095, forward strand.
TCATGGGGAGGAGTTCATTAAAAGGGGGGTGTCATGCAATAATCCACAATAAAAAAAAGGAAGAACACCATTTATTTTAAAAAAATAATAATTTTTTAATATTAGTTTGCGAGGATTAGTTGCAAATTTTCTAACTACAGCTTCCACTAATTGCTCTTTGTTTGTGAAAACCCATTAACGGTGAATGCTTAACATGGAAAGTCATTTAACCTATTTCCTCCAATAGTGCTTCTTGGCCATATTTTAATTCAGCGAAGAGAGCTAAATGTATTAACCAATGTATAGTGCTTGTTGTGCAGTGCTATGAAAACAATATCAGTAGCGCTTTTCTAATGGTCGAGAAAATAAATTCGCTCTTTTTTAAAACCTCAATGATGTCTGCCACTTCCGTACCTCATTTCACATTTTGAACTACAATTCCCTTTCTCCTTCGATAACTTGCAAATTGTAAAATGTTTCACAAGATGAAGTACTTTCATTCCACTTCTCTGATGAAACATCTCTCATGTTACTCGGATTTAAATGTGTCAATGAAAATACAGGCAATTTTTCTGCAGAAAATCTGACTTCTAAAGATGATATGATGGAATCTAAGTAGGGAATTATTAGAGACCGTCTCCAAAATTCGGATGGATTTTCGGCTGGAGGGTTGCTTCTATTCTTTTGTCGGTCAGCAACAAGAGTGGCCGTTATATCAACACTCAAATGCTTTGCATGTTGCCTGCTTCTTTCAAAACGTCAGCTGTTTGAAAGTGCTGGTTGGCCTTGACTATATCAAGTGTCTTCAATTGAAGTGTATTTACTACGGGCTCCCGTATAGAAAAATAATTCGCAATTAATGCTTCTGACACAACAAATAAAGTTCTGCACACCGCTGCATGCATTTTTCTTGTTGCTTTATTTCCCTCTTCAGCTAATGTCTCTAATGCATCCACAATATAAACGAAGTGATACTTAAAAACACGGATGCTCTTTGTACTTCTCTGACCATCTAGAATCACACAGTAAGAATGTTTGCAATAAGCTTGCGTCGTAAAATGGGATTCACGAAAAAAAATATGATTATTTCCTTGATATTCCAACGCACTTTTAAATTTCTGGGATAAAGTTTAGGTAGTTCACGACAAGATTTAACTTGTGCGTGGAGCAATGAAAGTACATGGTTTTTTGTACTTTTGCCTCAAGATCGCCTGCACACCTCCTTCTTCCCAGATATGGTAGAACATCCGTCGAAGCCTAACCCCACATATTTATCAGGATCTAGATTTAAGTTGAACACAAAATCTTCAATGACTTTGGCAATACTTGCTCTAAGTCCTTCAAACTCTACAGAGCCTAAAAATGCTTCTTCGATTTTGTTGGCATTTTCATCGAAGAAACGTAATCCAATAGACAGCTGTTCTTTGCCAGAAATATCCTCGGTTTCGTCAGCCAAAATGCTGTAAGCGCAAGCTTCTTTATGCCCTTGTGACGGTTTGTTCCCTGATTGTAACGCCACATAGATCTATTATTTAATTTTGAATGGTAGGTGATCGGTATGACACGTTTTTGGTCCATGCTCAAAATGGTGTTTTAATTCCGAATCACCTGCTTCGATGCGTAAACGGCATAAGTCTATAAGTACTCCTTCATCCAGATTTTTGCCTGTAAGAGGTAAATCATGTGTGCCGGAAAAAATGACACAGGAAACAATGAAAGACAGTACTTTTTTGTTTTTTCCAATTAATTTTTGCGAAAACTGGTGAAGTTGGATGTTTATTGGAACGGTTTCCATAAACGATATTGCAGATCCCATTGCAGCCTGATGTCCCTGCGCCTGTACATGTGCTTTGCAATAATCGTGCACGTCCTTGTACTTAGTGAAGGATCTGATGATGAAATAACCCCAACTACCTCTCATCATGATGGCTGACAGCGGAAACAACACACCATATATAGAGAAAGCATCTTTGAGTCGCATTGAGCAAGTTAACCATGATGAATATGTGTCCATCCATTGGTGATTGAATTTCCTCTTGAGGTGTTTGGCATCTACCGCAAATTCGTAGTTCTTCGAAGGTATTCAGCCATTTTGCAGAAGATGTTTTTTCTTATCAACCGTCAAAGTGGTCGCCAGGCAGACGAATTTTCAATTTCGTGACAGCAGTCGTTCTTCAATTTCACCTTCACTGTCTGGCTCCATGATTTGTATCGTAGATGAAGGTCTCACAGTCGCAGTGTCTGAACCATAGTGTGGTTGAACTACATTGTCCTCATCGGTGCTGTTGCTGGTACTTTTCTTTCGTGTTAAATTCACTGCAAAAAATAAAATATAGTTTTTACACAACGTTGGTACGGACAAAACGAACGTTGCAAGTTAAATAAAAGCATGTAATAAGAATAAACAGCACTTACCAAAAATTTGTATTATATCTCGGTGTAATTAAGTTGGATGGCACGAAAAAATAAATTTTACTTTTGTAAACACACACACTACAAACTTATGAGAGGAACTTAACCACACTGAATCTAACCGAAAATATGCACGCTCTTATATATGTGTACAAGAGTGTAGTTCTTATGACTTCTTACAGATGGTATAAGTGTTTTTATTTCGTAATCAATTTGTTTCAAAATGTTGAAATACCAACAACCAATATATATATATATATATAATATATATATATATATATATATATATATATATATATATATATATATATATATATATATATATATATATATATAATATATATATATATATATATATATATATATATATATATAGAGAGAGAGAGAGAGAGAGAGAGAGAGAGAGAGAGAGAGAGATCTACTAATCAGTGGCAAAACTTCTGCTAAAGAAATTATATCTAAGGCGCCCCGAAAAGAAGACCTCAATTTAATCAACATTTCTCCCCCCAACCCCAATACTATTTCAACTTTACTTTCTCTTCTGCAAATCTCCTCCTATTGTTGTTGTTCTTGTCGTTGCATAACTTTTCTTTTTTTCAAAAAATTTATATCTCTGTACTAATTATATATATATATATATATATATATATATATATATATATATATATATATATATATATATATATATATATATATATATATATATATATATATATATATATATATATATATATATATATATATATATATATATATATATATATAAAAGGAGGCCCCAGCCACCTGTATATATTGACATGTGCTATTATCTCTTAGGTGGTGAAGAGACGGAGAGATATCTTCAGGAGGCTGGGTGTTCTTCGTGTCCTCTCGCTGACCGATGTTTCAACTGGTAGGAGTGTGGTAGTCACCACTTACTCTTCAGGCCTTTGCAATGCCTGCCCCTGTTGGAAATGCTACTTCAATGGAGGAACCACAGTAGAGGTGAAAAGGAACTGCCAAACTGTGATATCTT
>SEYY01012647.1:62500-82500 GCA_009176605.1 Armadillidium nasatum
AGAAGAAGAAGAAGAAGAAGAAGAAGAAGAAGAAGAAGAAGAAGAAGAAGAAGATATGCCTGCGATGAATTGAGTCGTTAGACTCATAAGTGGATGTGTGCTGGTATGCATGTAATTTACATAAATAATTTGATGGAGCAAGAAAGTCCTCGATAGGAGCAGGTTAGAGTTTAATTTGGGACAAATAGTCTCCCTGAGTGTGAGTGAAGGTCTTTCCCTTTTCTCTTTTACTTATACGATTAAAGAACTGAAATTGAGCTGCAGGGAGCTTCATAAAAGTGACTTCATAGAAGAAGCTAATTCTTCCAACGAGTTCCACCAAGAGACTCCTTTTATTTCCTTGATAAAAAAAATAAAACTTCATTAAGGAAAAAAAAAGAAAAAAAGGAAAAAAAAAAAAGGAAACAAGTGAAAATTCATTCTTTATAAACTGTCTCTTCCTTTTTTTACTCGAATGGATTAGACGGATTAATTATAAATTCCTTTTTTGAATCAAAATTCATATTTTAAGTATTAAGAAAGAAAAGAACAAATATTTTGGATTGTTAAACCTTTTAATTGACGTCCACTTTTGTTGGAATGAAAATTTTATTAAGAAGCGATTAATGCACTCTATAAACTTTGCTCAAATTAATGAAAATATTTTAAATTCCGAGAGCGCAATTTGCATATAACACAAAATGTTTTAATTAACGAATACACAAATTTAAAATATATATATATATATATATATATATATATATATATATATATATATATATATATATATATATATATATATATATATATATATATATATATATATATATATATATATATATATATATATATATATATATATATATATATATATATATATATATATATATATATATATATATATATATATATATATATATATATATATATATATATATATATATATATATATATATATATATATATATATATATATATATATATATATATATATATATATATATATATATATATATATATATATATATATATATATATATATATATATATATATATATATATATATATATATATATATTGAAAGGGAAAATACTGTTTAGTGATTCTATTTTATGTAAAAGCAAGTCTTAACAAGATGACGCAAACTTCTTTAGCGAATCCATTATTGTTGCAAATACAATTCATCTGTAAAATAAAGATCAAAGATTGATAAAAGAAACCGCCGAATAAAGGCGTTCTTTCCTTGGATATTATATTTTGATAAGAGTTTGTCTTTGTCTTTGTCACTATCTAACGAAAGAAATTATTGGTTAAGCAGAACGCACTAGTAAGGAAGCTTCTTTGAAATGTAAATGCAAACTTTATGAAAAGAAGAAAGAACACTGAAATATATTAAAAAAATGTATAATATCTGTAGGTATTATGATCATACTATATGTGATGACAATTAATGATGAAATGCAGAAAAGACTTAAGACTGAAAATGCTGAAAAGTTGTACGGTGTTTTAAAAATATAACTTACCTTTATAAATATTCAAATTTTTTATCAACCAATCTAACTCCCAACTTCAAAAGTGTGGATGTTAGAGAGAGTGGTTGGGTGCCTGCATTATGGGTTTCTACCTCGTTTTACATCCTGGTAGCTCTTTCAAACGCTACTAAAACCTATTAAGTAAAAGAAAGCTCTGAAATTAGAAATATAGCTTTAAAACGAGTATTCAACACATTTTCCTAGTTGGAAACAAACTTGGTATCCCCAGCAGAAAAAGCTTTCAAGATTGAGAGATTCAATAGAAAGCCCTCATTCATATCTTATCATTCATTCAGCGTTCAGTCTGCTGCATACTGCTATCTGAGTAATCCGAAATCGAATTCAGTATTCTCAAGTTTCACTTTAAAAAGAGAGTGGAAGATGTTCATCTCCAGACAACTAGCATGATAAACGGAGAGGCAAACAGGGCGATATTCCCCGATCATGAGGACCCCCCATTCTTGCAAGACCTTGAGAAAAACTACCAAATTACTGAATTTCTAGATATCATTTTCCTGACCCATTATTCCTGAACGGGGAAAGTTGCGTGAAAAAAATATCATGTGGAATTAAGAGACTTTTAAGGTCATATTAAACATGATCTCTTTCTGCTAGGGACGACAATATATATATATATATATATATATATATATATATATATATATATATATATATATATATATATATATATATATATATATATATATATATATATATATATATATATATATATGAAAGAGCTATATAGAATGATAGTGTGCAAATGTTAAATCTTTTAATCTATGATTGACAAGTAATTGAATACCTCTCTTATAAATGAATAATTGAAACCTTTTTCTACTATTTCAAATCTCTTCAATTTCTTTTGATTAGCAACAGCATCATTATTGCATAAACATTATAATTATAAACGCTCTTTTTACCTTTTTACACAGCAGGAAAAGAGCTGTCAAAATTTTGTCACCGATCAAGATAAATTGGCTCTGTACGAGCTCAAGAAACCTTTCTCTTTCTTATTTACTTTAATTCACCTTAATAATAATAATAATAATAATAATAATAATAATAATAATAATAATAATAATAATAATAATAATAATAATAATAATAATAATTGACAGGAAGCTTTAAGGGAATGAGAAGCAATAAAATGGTGAGAAAAATCTTAAGAAAAGGAAAAAATAATAATTGGATGAATTATAAGAAATGATTTATTTAGGAAAATAATCTTTTAAAAATCGAATTATATTTATTTTACTGATATAATCGATCGAGTCTTGGAAGAAATTTTGATTTGATTTGATCGCCGATTCTTCAGTTAATTAGAATTGGATTTAGATTTAAATTTTAACTGTTAATTAAGAATTTAGACCCGCCAAGCGAAGTTTTAAGAGTTCTTTTTCAAAACGTTATTGCCATAAACTCAATGATTGCGAATAGAAGGCTCCTGACGTAAACAAAAGTGGTTTTGATCTGTGGACTAATATAAGCAGGCAAGCTCATTTACACCATTAGGATCAACTGAGATAAGACAAACACTCTTTTAAACGAGTATTTTTCACATAAATTTCTGAAACTGAAGTTATTCGAAATTGGACTGACCTTTAGGAGACGAATCTTAGTATGAGAAGAAAAGGATTGAAATTTGAAACATAAAAACGCTATATTACAGTCATCAAGGGACAGGGGTTGATGATGAATGCTGAGAGGTGATAGATAGAACCAGAGCAAAAGTTCTTATAATCAGAATAAGGTTTAGGACGAAAGCAAAATCTGAGACTGCTGCACGAAGTTATGCTTCCTCTGGAAGGACGGAGAAGGAAACATAAAAAGATATTTTTGAGAACTGTCTGAAGTTTTGAAGATATTGAAAAAAGGGGTTTCTTGTTAGGGAGAACTTCAAAGTAAAAGTAGGAGAAGACAATTCTAAACATTCAAGTATAATAACGAAACATTGAGTCAGAGAATAAAACAAAAATTAAAAATGCCTTGGAAAGTTTTGTGACATGTTTGTTTGGTGAAAGTTTGAATTCTGTTCTCACATAAATTGTCTCAAGATAGGTCACACTGATGACACCAAACGGCAGAGCATAAAATCAAATAGAAATTTTTTTTGATAAGAATATGGAGAATTTCTTTGAGATAAGTATGAGAAGCACATGAGGGACAGATATGGAAAGCAATCCCAAATTTATCTTGGCTGAGAAAAAGATTAAGTTAAGGATGAACTAAAGTATCGTACAGTAATGAGGCAGACTAACTATTTGAAGTAGGTGGGCAGACTTAAAAGTTTGGAACAAGGAAGAATTTAAGATAAATCTAAAATACAAATTTAATCTTTTTTTTCTAGAGGGAGATTGGTGAAAGGTAGAATAGGAATGATTTTTTGAGACAGCTAAGGAAATTATAGAATATGTAAGAAGTGAGCAGAAAAGGTAGATCTGAGGTTGATATTATATATGCAAGTTGAAGAAGATTGAGGATTTAACTAATTTAAGGAGTGTGATAAATAATAGAGGAGGAGCAGTGAGATGTTCAAAATGGAATAAAAAAGGCATAAGGAATAATTTAGGAAATTGGATAAAATTTGGTGATCTGGATTATAATTAACGAAAAGATAAGTCTAAAATTTTTTTTATATTTAATGTCAATTTAGTGCAATTGAACGGACGTGAGGTCACAAATACCAAACAAAATGCTGGTTTTCGCTAATAAATGTTTGAGGAGTTTTGGAGTATACATATAAGAAAACTTTGTGTAGCAGAACCAAGCACAGAAGAGAATCGAGTTACCTGGTGGGACATATTTTCAGGAGTTTGCTGGGCTATCCAGCAAAAACTGCGTTAGATTAGAATCCACAGAGTAAGAGAAGACTGGTAATGATGTGGAAAAGATTATTAGTTGTTACACCTTTGGTAGTAAAAAGCCTAACGCATATATATATATATATATATATATATATATATATATATATATATATATATATATATATATATATATATATATATATATATATATATATATATATATATATATATATATATATAACTATATGTTTTTATAATAGACTTTAACGGTTTTCATAATTTAACCTGAGGAAAGGAGGAATGAATCGTTAATGTAACCACAGCCTAATAAGCTGTCATGTAACTAAAGTGGTCACACACACACACACACACACACACACACACACACACACACACACGCACATATATATATATATATATATATATATATATATATATATATATATATATATATATATATATATATATATATATATATATATATATATATATATATATATATATATATATATATATATATAGTTTAAAGTCCGTTATAACTTAAAGGTTGCTGTTCGAGTCCAATAGCAGACATTATTTATATATATCCTCAATATATATATATATATATATATATATATATATATATATATATATATATATATATATATATATATATATATATATATATATATATATATATATATATATATATATATATATATATATATATATATATATATATATATATATATATATAGTAGGTGATATTATTTGAGCCACCTACAAAAATTACCAATCGGCTTTAAAATGAGAACTTAACAATATTGAGGTATTATTATTTTTCATTGAAATATTGATGTCTGCAAATTTCAAAAAATACACTTATCATATTGTTGGCAACGACAAACAAGAGGGCCACCCACATCGCGTTGTAATTTAACGATTTGGAGCAACGTTTGTCAGTAGTGCTTAGTGAGGGTTGAGATTTTTTTTTGGCAGTTTATTTACTTTTACAATTTTCTACTATTCTTTCTTAATATATTGTTTAGTTTATCCCATTTTGTTGATTTACAAGTATTAAATTTTCAGCAAGTCTGGTCAATCATCAAATAAATCTAAACTACGTTGTGAAAGGTATATAATGAGACAGGATTGGTACATCAAAGTGTTAGATACCAAGAGACTTCCCCAGATTCAACAATAATTACCAATAGGAAAATTTATATTTATGCAGGATTCTGCGCCATGCCACGAAGAAAAAGGGTAACTGAATACATAAATAATAAAAAAGTCAAGGATCTCGACTAGTCAGGAAATTCCCCTGACCTTAACACAATCGAAAGCCTCTTCTGGAGGCTTTTGAAAAGGTAAATTTTTAAAAGAAATTGTGACAAACAAACGTTAATTAACCGAGCGTTTAATTCACGTGTTGCACATAAGTGAAACAATAAAACAAAACTGCTTAAAATGTGTCGAAAATACGCCCAGAAAAATTACCGAGATAATTGCTGTGAATTCTAAGATAGAAAATGTTTATTTTATTGTTATTTTTTTATTTAATTAATTATCATTATAGAGGCAAAATTTAATTTTATTAGTTGGCAAATAAATAATAAAAGCTAAGGTTGTGATTTCATTTCAAATGAAATTGGAAAAATTAAAAAATACGCTCTTCGCACTGTGGCTCTACTATTTCGCACACACACACCACACACACACACACACACACACACACACACACACTATATATATATATATATATATATATATATATATATATATATATATATATATATATATATATATATATATATATATATATATATATATATATATATATATATATATATATATATATATATATATATATATGACTATAGAATGATAGAGCAAGACAAACGGGTAATTCGTTCTTGTCTGGTGAACATTATTTATTATAAGTATTCTATATTTAATTATAATTTTAATAAAAAGAATCACGAATTGCATTCTCAGAATACAAAAAGAAACATTTTCAAAATGCAGAGCAAAGCATTCTTACGTTCCGTTAATTAGTTTAAAAAAATAATAAAAAAGATGATTTAACAATTTAAAGTAAAATATTATTAAAATCAATGTATAATTAATAATTTCTCCTTTTCATTATTATGAATTATAATGAATAAGTTTTCCTTCCTTGATGATTCATATGAAGCATCCTGAACAAAATTGTCCTAACTTTTATCTACGAAAAGGAAAAAAAAAGAAAAATTTTAATTTCTTTTAAAATGAAACGTTGATTTCAACTTAAAATTTATGAATTTATTTTGTTGAACTTCAATTCTTCGTTACTTTCAATGAAGAAAAAAAATTTAAAATATTCGATCGTTTCTTCTCCCTCTCTGTCCTGTTTTTCCAATTGAATGAGGAGAAGCCTCTCTCATTTCAATGAATACAGAAAGATGGAAAACGTGTTCATGGATAGATGTGACTCACACTGAATACGTGCAATAAAGGTTTACATTATTGATATTATTGTCTACAGAAAGAAAGGAAAGACAAGATTATATATATATATATATATATATATATATATATATATATATATATATATATATATATATATATATATATATATATATATATATATATATATATATATATATATATATATATATATATATATATATATATAGGTCAAAGGTCGGACGGTCACATCAAAAGGCCTGCAAGGCTCTACACATGATGTTTGAAGGTGTGCAAAGCTAAGGAAGTTAGGAAAATAAATAAAGGGTGTGCATTCCATCTTTACCAGCAGAGTACATGTACGATTGAGCATAGCGGCTATGTCTGGGGCTAGAGAGTGGAAAGAGAAAGGATGAGACTGTCTTTCTACTACTACCTTTCTTTCCTGCTAGACGTTCGCTCATTCAGCCGTGTTTCGAAAAAGAGGGACCACTCTCAATCCCTTAACTTTAACCTCCGTTTATTTAAAGTTTTTGAATCGATTCTTAAAAGGCAGGAAAATTTGGAAGCATTTCAATACTTTTAATCTAAACTCACTCAGATCGTCAGTATAGTTTTCATAAGAACACACTGCTGGTAATTTCTTTTCGGTACTTGTGGGTTTCACGTTCCCATTCCACTTTCGAGATCCTTGACTTTATAATGTGTCCTTCATTACTGAAAGAACAACTAAAAAAATTAGCAAGTTTTTTTTATGTTGCCAAATACATCGAATATAACACTATCGAAATAAATTTATCAATTATTCGAAATATAGAGTGATATTTATTTATCAATATTTGGTTTACAATTTTTATATGTTCATTATTATTACTTGAGTACAGTGGAACATTTCCAATGGGGTTCTCTGTCCCACTTATTCCCAACCCGTGAGTTTTGGTAAAACATACTTAATAATTATATATATATATATATATATATATATATATATATATATATATATATATATATATATATATATATATATATATATATATATATATATATATATATATATATATATATATATATATATATATATATATATATATATATATATATATATATATATATATATATATATATATATATATATATATATATATATATATATATATATATATATATATATATATATATATATATATATATATATATATATATATATATATATATATATATATATATATATATATATATATATATATATATATATATATATATATATATATATATATATATAGTCATGGTGAGGGTTGGTGATGGAGATGGGGAGTGGGGATATATTTTATAATTTCCTGTTATTTATTTATCTTTTGATTATAACATAAACATATAGGGGGAGGACGTAGCACCGTCCGAAGCGATGCAAGTACCCCCAATTGGGCATAACCCTCTGAGTGATAGGATGGGCTAGACCATTCCGTTTTACTCCGTTGCCCTTTGGTTCGTTCCTTTTCGTGTTTCACCTTCTCAGAGGGTCTCTAGTGTACCCTCGCCTCATACTAGAGTGAGTGTCTATGCTCCCACTACCTCTACACCCATTTCTTCACATGTTCCCACATATTTACAAGCTCTTACTCTTACATTACCTTTATAAAACAAAACAAAAAAAATGGCAAAAATCACAACTGCCTCGGAGATGCTTAGAGGGGCGACATCCAAAGAATGCCTCTCAACCTCCACCCCTCACCCCATCATCACTTGGAAGTTGATGATGGGGATGGTGCCGCCATGACCCGGCGTCCGGCTAGCCCCGGTGCACGGTCTTCTTTTTCCATTAATTTCTGTAAAATTCGCGATCTTTTTTCTAATTTCCCCTTTGTCGAACACCATCTCTCTTCTTCTAAACCTCATCTCTTGTTTCTAACCAAAACTCAGGTGCTTGAGTGTGCTGACAGCAAACCTTATTCTGTTACCTCCTACTGTCTCTATCCTCAATTTTCAGCAAAAGGCGGTTGTTGTGCATATATTCGCAACGATGTTATTTGCTCTCGTGTCTCTAATTTGGAGTCTCCTGAATACTCTACTTTATGGCTAAAGCTCTCTTGCAATTCTACGACTAAACTTTGTTATTTGTTTATCTCCTAATTCTACTGACTATCCAAAATTCTTCGACTATTTAAACTCCAAAATAGAGCACATTCTGTCTTCTTCTCCTTTCTCCGAAATCATCGTTTTAGGTGATTTCAATGTTCACCACCTCCAATAGCTTTCATATAGTTCTCATGATCCAGCTGGTGAACTCGCCTACAACTTTTCTATCCAGAACAACCTTGAGCAGTTGGTGCAACTCCCTACCCGTATCCCTGACCGTCTTGGTGATGAAGATGAACCCAACATACTTGATCTTTTCCTTACTTCTTATCCTTCTCCTTATATTGTTAAACTCTTTTCCTCTTCTGGGTTCATCCGATCACCTTCTTATCTCCGTATCTTGTTTTATCTCTTCAAGTCTTCCGCAAGAACGGCCCCAGCCTTCGGCGAGGAGATGTTTGTGGCACTTCGGTGCTGCTAACTGGTCTGACATGCGGTTGTACTTCTCGGATTTCCCATGGAATGATTATTGCTTTCGTGGGAGGGGTCCCTCGGAGTGTGCTGAGCACAAAACCGAGGTGATTCCCTCTGGCATGGAGGCGTACATTCTATATTCTTTCCCTTCTACTAAACCTAACAAACCTTGGTTTAACTCTACTTGTTCTCGCGCTATCCGCGGTAGGGATGCTGCCTTCAGAGATTACCGTCGTCTTCAAACTCCTGAAACTCACTCAATTTATACTTCATCCCAGAATCGTGTATGGAGTACGCTTCTCACATCTGGGGTGATTCCACACATACAGATATTTTTGAAAAGGTGGAGACTAGGGCTTTTCGTCTCATCAATTTTTCTACTCTTAACACTATCCAGTCTCTTTTTTCCCTTCGAATTGTTTCATCACTTTCTCTATACTATCGCTATTACAACGGACATTGCTCTTCTGAACTTTCACGTCGCATACCTCCACTATTGAGAAGGGCTCATGCGACACGACTTTCTACACAGTCTCATCCTTTCTCTGTCCAACTCTCTGACCCCAGACTTACCTCTATGCTCACTCTTACATGTACTCTACTGGTAAAGTCTGGAACACACTCCCTTTATCTGTTTTCCCAACTTCCTTTGACTTGCACACTTTTAAACGCCGTGTATCGGGTCATGTCGGCCATTAGCGATTAGATCCCGTATGTTCCCCAAAGAATATAAACATTCTTTTACTTTATAGAGTTTGACTTTATACTAAAAAGAAATTTTAATGTGATATTATGTGTATATTAAAAATATATAATTTTATTTTAAAGAAATCTCAATTGTTATGTTTATTTTATAACTTTTTTTAAGTAAAATTAGTCGTAAAAAAAAACTTCTGCTATTAAGTATTTCGAAACTTATTTAATTTTCATTCTTTATAGAAACATTTTAATTATTTAATGAAACAGACGAACAATGTGTGGAACTTGTATTCATGTATGCGTAAGTTTTAAAAACAACAGTCAACAAGTATTGGACAGAGTTAAGTTTGATATCAACAAAATTGTGCCGAAGTGTCTTCACCAAAAAGCTAAGATGCCTGATCTTGTTCTATAATATACTATCATTAGACGCTGAATAGAAAAAACGTTAATGCTAAAAAGTTTGAGGAAGAGAGAAAAAGAGCTTTTATTTGTGTATTTGTGTATTTGTGTATTTGTGTGCATGTGTGTGTTTGAGAGAATAAGATGCTATCAGAGATATCCGTAATGAAGTTTGGAAAATGTTACTACAGTGAACGTATCTATTTCCTCTACTACTACTGCCATTACTAACTACAAAAATAATAATAATAATAATAATAATAATAATAATAATAATAATAATAATAATAATAATAATAATAATAATAAAAATAATAATAATAATAAAAAAAATCAGAAAAGCAATATATAAATGATTATAGGAAAGGACACAAGGTCAAATTTTGTTCTAAGCCTAGTGTACATTTCCGCGGAAAGTATACCTTTGGTCAAATATTCATGTTTTCACAAGGTCAATTTGTTTTATACTTAATCTTAGGTAGGTGTTAAACCGTTTTTTTTTAGGTCTAACGAATTTTAAGCCAAATTTTAGGCCTAATGGTAACATACCTCTAATGAAGACTTTGATTAAAGTATGAAATAAGAAATATAAGAAGAAAATTAAAAGAATAAAGAAAATAATAATAATAATAATAATAATAATAATAATAATAAAAATAATAATAATAATAATAATAATAATAATAATAATAATAATAATAAAAATAATAATATTCTAATAACAATAATAATAATAATAATAATAATAATAATAATAATAATAATAATAATAATAATAATAATAATAATAATAATAATAATAATAATAATAATAATAAAGAAGCATGAAATAAGAAAACTGAAAAGGAACTATAAGAAAATTAAATAAGCTAATAAATGATGCCACTACTACTACTACTACTACTACTACTATAATAATAATAATAATAATAATAATAATAATAATAATAATAATAATAATAATAATAATAATAATAATAATAATAATAATAATAATAATAATAATAATAATAATAATAATAATAATAATAATAATAATAATAATAATAATAATAATAATAATAATAATAATAATAATAATAATAATAATAATATCCACCTGCAGACGGGATTTTATAGTTAGTGCTGCTGTTCCATCTGGGGGTCCTCTTCTCATAGAAGTGAGTAGGATGGTCAAAAAGGGTATATGTATATATATATATATATATATATATATATATATATATATATATATATATATATATATATATATATATATATATATATATATATATATATATATATATATATATATATATATATATATATATATATATATAAAGGAAAAACTTGACAACTTAGATTTATTTGTTTCAGTTCTAAATAGATTTTATGAATTGACTTCAAAGTTTACTGCAATGATACGAGAAATTCACCATTTGCTAAAAGAAGTAAATATGCTTTCTCATAAAAATAACTTTGAATTATTTTAATAAATTTAAAAGGGAAAATATTTATACGCCTTGTTGTGTTCCTTTATCGCCCTTTTACACTAATTTTAAGTTTTTGGCACATTTTATATTTAATATTTTCAATATCTACAAAACGAAAACAATCTTCACCTTTATCAGAGAATTCTTACATCTTAACCTGTGACATCAAGGCACGGGTTATCATATATATATATATATATATATATATATATATATATATATATATATATATATATATATATATATATATATATATATATATATATATATATATATATATATATATATATATATATATATATATATATATATATATATATATATATATATATATATATATATATATATATATATATATATATATATATATATATATATATATATATAGTATATAGTAGGGGGCACTTTTGAATGGAGCCAGTGCCATGCAACATTCAGTGTTGCATGCAACAGTGCCATGTTCCAAATCAATATTGCAATGTTGCATGAAACATTGCATCATGTTGCAAAACAATGTTGCATGCAACATTGCATTGGGAGGTGGGGCTTCCACATTCTTTCCTGAGAGTAATTTGAGATGAAAACGAGGGGAAATTAGACCCCACGCTCTTTCCTGAGGTATTTTTAATACCATTTTAATCTGATAATCCTATAAATAATCCGGGTAATCCCCTAATTAATTATGTTAATTCCTTAATCTCCGCCCCTTTTTTGTTTGCACGTGCCAACCCTTATTTGGTACTCAAGTACTAGTGCCAGGGCCTAACTAATGCTCTTTCTTGAGTGCCATTTCTAGCTGTTTCTAGCACGTGCTACCCTTGATAGTCCATGTCAACATGAGGTGAAGGGTGTGCCATTGTCAGTCACAGCTGGCACTGAAAATCAGGTGTCAAGGCAAAAGCCTCCTTGCAATATTGCAAGGCACACTTTGTGATGACGTAACTTGGACCTGCGCACACGCACACGCACACATCTTACACTGTGACATCATGGCACGGTTATCATGAAACTATGTGGCATCCATGCTAAGGTATGCCCCACCTCGCATGAGAGGAGTACCAGTGTCAGTGACAGCTGGCACTGAAGGTTGAGGGGATGAGGGTAAGGAATCATCCGACAACATCCGATGCCTCACTGGCTACATCCAGATACATCCATGGGCCAATCAGGATGCTGGAACTCTCGGTGATGACGTCACCTACGCATGCGTAAACACACACACACCTTACCAAGTGACGTCATAGCATGGGTTATCATGAGACTATGATATCATTCGTCCGCCATATTGGATTTCTTGATCATGTGGTTTTCATCTCCATAGATTTTCTCTTGACCACGTGGTTTTCATTTCTATAGATTTTCTATTGACCACGTAGTTTCCGCCGTCTTGGATTTATGTCAACTATTTTGAATTTTCCGAACACGTGATTTTTATCTCCGTAGATTTTCTTCTGCCATTTTGAATTCGATTTTAAATTTTTCCACCATTTTTTCTTGACCGCAGAGTTATCTAGTGAGTGTAAATCAAACTTCCTCCAATATTCTGGGGGGAAGAAAACGAACTTAAAAGTATTGTGAGGCCATAATGTGTTTGTGGTTATTACATAATATTTTACTTAACATATTTATTTATCGTATTAAAATGACGTTATCACACTTTTTTATGCGACATGTGACTTTATTTATTATATAATCACGCTTACATATTTGATTATTTCGAATAAATTATTACATAATAAGTATATAATCACTGAATATTATTTCGCTTGCATCATCGATTACATCGAATGAATTATTACATAATAATTAAATAATCACTGATATTATATAAAAATTTATATAATTTATTATAACATTTCTTTATTATATTTCAATTATTTTTATTAACATTGTCACATAATAATTATAATATTCACCAACATTATATAATAATTTAAATAAAATAAATATAATAATATATATAATATATATATATATATATATATATATATATATATATATATATATATATATATATATATTATATATATATATATATATATATATATATATATATATATATATATATATATATATATATATATATATATATATATATATATATATATATATATATATATATATATATATATATATATATATATATATATAATATATAATATATATATATATATATATATATATATATATATATATATATATATATATATATATATATATATATATATATATATATAATATATATATATATATATATATATATATATATATATATATATATATATATATATATATATATATATATATATATATATATATATATATATATATATATATATATATATATATATATATATATATATATATATATATATATATATATATATATATTATATATATATATATATTATATATATATATATATATATAATATATATATATATATATATATAATATATATTATATATATATATATATATATATATATATATATATATATATATATATATATATATATATATATATATATATATATATATATATATATATATATATATATATATATATATATATATATATATATATATATATATATATATATATATATATATATATATATATATATATATATATATATATATATATATATAAAATGTAGTAAAAAAGAAAAAAAAAAGTAAATAAAAAAAAGGAAAAAAAGCGATTTTAAATTTCATCAGGCACCTTGTACTATTGATAAAGATAATATTAAAAGATAATCCTTAATGAAAGTATGTAAATAAATAAATACAGAATGTGTAAACAATAGGAAAAAAAGAGTTCTAAAAACAAGTTAATAAAAAAAGGCTTGTGAAAAAAAATAACATTTTTAAGAAAATGTAAATTAAAAGCTAAAATGAGATTATATTGAAGTGTCTCTCTCTACTTTTCTTCATAAGAAACTTGGCATCTTTAAAGTAATTTTTTTCTCATCGGAAAAAGCGAAGAAAAAAGAATTCTTCGCTAAAAAGAGATTATAAATTTAATTTTATTATATAATTGCCTGCTTTAAAACGTCTCGTGTGATTATCTTTTTTTCTTTTAGAGTTAAAAAAAAAAAAAAAAAAAAAAAACTGCACTTTTGCAAATTCACCCACACAAAATATAATAATGATGATGGTAATAATAATAATAATAATAATAATAATAATAATAATAATATAATAATAATAATTAATAATAATATAATAATAATAATAATAATAATAATATATAATATAATAATAATATAATAATAATAATAATAATATAATTATAAAATAATAAATATAATATATATATATATATTATATATATATATATATATATATATATATATATATATATATATATATATATATATATATATATATATATATATATATATATATATATATATATATATATATATATATATAAAAAGAATATTTTAAAAATAAATACATTTATTTTCTTTTAAAAAATGTATATTTTAAAAATTAAAATAAACATTTTTATTTTAATAATGTGCTTTTTTTATGTGATATATATTAATTAATTAATTAAAAAATTACACAAAGATATGGAAAATAGACCGTTTTCAAAATTAAGTGCTGACGTGCCCGGAAAGTGTGCAAGTAGCCATGAAACCAAAAAAGTTGTTTATCTTTTCTTTATAATAAAGTACACGAAGAAATGAGCTTAATTAACAGTTGAGCTTTGTATACAGAAAAAAGATGAGATTGTTGAAAAAGACAAATCATAGGAATATTTATCAAAGGAGGAGGTATGGGATTCAGCAGTTCAGTAGAACAGTTCCCATCGTAACAGTATTAGTAGAAGAAGAGTGATTTAAGTATTGATGGTAGAAAAAGAGTTATAGAGCGTGGTTGAGCTCGAGGGATGTAAAGCCCTATTTTCCATTTTATCAAAAATGAGTTGCTTGAATGGAACCACCTGAAACGCGTAACACATTCTTTCATTGATAATAATTTTTTCGTTTTACACTCCTGCAACACATTGAAAAATTTTAATCTTCATATATACGATTGAATCCCAATTCTATTGTTTTTCCAGAATTATTTCATGTTTTTATTTTGGATTTGAACCTTTTATTTCGGCTGTGAATAAACAAAAGTTAATTAATCTGTCATTTGTACAATAAAACAATATTAATTTTAAACATTAATTTTAAATTTTGGTTACATTTGCCAGTTTTAATGATTAATTTTACGTTGTCCTGTACTGAAAATTTTATTTTATTTTTGGATATATTAGTCTTTTAAAAAGAATTGTTGATTTTTGAACTGTGAGAGGAAAAGATTTAATTTAAATAATTAAGGTTAATGAAGTAGAAAGAAAGAAAGAAATACAATAGATGTAGGAAGTTAATTAATAATAAATTACTAATATTAAACAAAAAATTAAACTATATTTTATTTCCACAGAGACTGAGTTACTTAAAAGAGAATGTTCCTTTTAGTATAAGGATTAAAATCTGCAAAGCTAGTCAGTCAATCTTGTACTCAGAAGGTGAAGAGTGGTGCTAAATGCGACCCAAAGCACCATCAAACTAAAGAAGAAACCTCATGATCTTCACCGAATGTTTCTTTTCAATCAACACTTAAAATATATTCGAAAAGCCTCATTTCTAAACACGTCGTAAGAAATTATAATTTTACTTCATTCTGAAAATACTTTTCTGGCAAAATAAATACAACAAACATCAAAACGAGTCTAATAAATTTGAGCGTCGTTTGACTTAAAGAGTTAGTGATTAACAATATCTCTTTACATAAATGTCATCTATTTCCTCAAGCATGTTCGACATTTTTCAAAGTCACTCATTTGGCTACAATCAAATGATAAGGTGCATTGAAAATGTCATCGATAAACGTGAGTCACTTACATCTTTCAGTACATTCGAGATTTTTTTTTTTTTTTTAATCACACAGCAATTATTTATTTCTTCGTTTAATATATATATATATATATATATATATATATATATATATATATATATATTATATATATATATATATATATATATATATATATATATATATATATATATATATATATATATATATATATATATAGTATGAAACACAAGAACAGTTCTAGATGAAACATAGGATCATCATCAGCTCTGAAGAATAAAAACATAAATAGGAACAAGAATAAAATAGAAATGAAAACATCGCAAATAAATGAGCATATAATTATATGCTTACAGGTATTTGTGTTTCACAAACTAAACATAATCCACGTCAATATATACAAATGCCTAAAAAGGAAAACATGTGTGTAAGGACAAATAAGTTTATTTATTTGTATTTTATATTATTCTTTTCCTTTTTTTATTTTTATTATTTTCCTTAAAGAGAATACAAGGGCAAACCATCGCTAAATCAGTAAACGTGATGGATAACCTTCAACTTTGAGGATCTGTACCATCTGCACATGAAGCGGATTCAGTTGATGTTTCTGGAAGCTTCTTTGTACTGCTGAATAAGGAACACGTTATATCCTTTAAAGTTTTTGTGTGCTGATTCCTGGTTGTTCAGCAAGCCGTCTAGCACATTCTCCTCCACTTCAGGAGTGTGGATGTGTCTTATAGCACCACAGTCGGTGATTCTGCGACGAAAGATATCACATCCACTTAGGCGCTGGTGGATCACCTCAAACGTTTTCATCGTCGGATATTATCAAGTCGGTAGGTTTCTGCATACAACCGAAAAGCCAAATTCGAATCTCCATTCGCTCGTCCATGCACAAATTGAACATTAACCAATTCCTCCAAAGTGTACTTCATACTACGAGATGACATGTCGGAGAGCGGCAAACATACATAGTAATAGGTGGTTGTTATTTGAATCCAAAATTTATGATGAAATCGAAAATTCTCAAACTTTTTCAACGAGATCCGATCTCATCAAGCAAATTATTAGCTGTCCTCTTTTCCAGCTATCATAATAATAATAAATAAACTTGAAAATACAAAAGAAATTTTATTAAAGACTGAAAATATAAGATTAAGGCTATCTCTAATGCCTACTTATTCTGGAACAAAAAGTGAAATCTGGGATCGAAATCAGGGATAGGTACCTCAACAAAACTTGTGTGTGCTTTAGCATTAACCGCAGCTTTGATTTCATATATTCAAAACTTCCAGGGATCCTCCTGAACCTCTCTCGCAGCCTCAACTTTCAGAAGCTCTGATGTAACCTACAAAACATAATTCATTATTGCTGGCATTGTCGGACATCAAATCACAAGCCTTCGTGTCATTTTGTATCCATAGTTAATAATTCATTCATAGCTACCCGCGACAGGTTAAGTCCCATTATACATTTGAATAGTGTGGCATTCCTAATTTGGAGTTGATAGGAATGGAAACCTTGTTCATGGACTTTCTTCGTAGTTGAAGTTTCATTTTAAAATTATAAAAATATATAATATATATATATATATATATATATATATATATATATATATATATATATATATATATATATATATATATATATATATATATATATATATATATATATATATATATATATTATTTCACCTCTAGTGTGCAAATGTTAGAGGTTTACTAAAATTTAAATCAAAGTTAGGGAAAAACTCAAAAATTGTCAAGTTAAAGGCCGACATGTCCCGAATTTGAAGATTTGTCCGGTTTGAAGATGTGCAAGTCAAAGGAATTGAAAAAACAGAAAAGGGAGTGTGTTCCTGACTTTATCAGTTGGGTACATGAAAGCATAGCGGTTAAGTCTGAGATCAGAGAGTTGAAAAGAGACAGGATGAGACTGTGTAGAAAGAAGTGCCGCACGAGCACTCTTCAATAAAGGATGTATGCCACGGGAGAGTTCAGAAGAACACTGTCCGTTGCAATAACAGTTGTTTAGAGTGACCCAATAATTCGACGGGCAGAAAGAGACTGGAGAGAATTAGTGACGAGCGGAAGAGTTGATAAGACGAAAAACTAGAATAAACAAAAACAAAAAAAATCAGGGGAGTGTTATGAGCGGAAGATGCACAACCAACCCAGATATGTGATGCGCACTCTGCACAAGAACGAAAAGCACCTCTAAAAGAGCAAGCAACTGGGGTGTAGTGAAGAAACTTTATTAAGAACACCTAACCACTTAAAAGTTTGTTTAGGAAGAGAAGTAATGTGCTCTTTCCATGAAACATCACGAGAAAAAGAAACTCCGTGAATAAGAACAGATGAATGTTTGAGTTGAGTTTTTTCGAAGATGGCATAGTTGTGCATGTGGAAGGTTGTGTCAAGTAGAGAAATGAAGGAAATGAGTTTTTGAGGCATTGAAAACGACCATGATTTTCTCTCCCTTAATTTGAAATACGAGATAGATCAGAGACCAGTTGCTCCAAGGCTACCATCCTTGCGTTTATTACTTTCATATTCAAAAGAGTAAAGAAGGGTGGAGTCATCGGACAAGTAATGGATAGGAAATGAAATAACAGACAGAAAGTCATTAATGAAAAGTAGAAAAAAGTGTTGGAGATAGGAAAGATCCTAGAGGAACACCACTGTTAATAAATTTAAAGAATGGCCGGTGGTCGTCTACAACAGCTGTTATAGAACGACAGGAAAGGAAATCAGAGAGAAAGTCACAGAGAGAAGGATAGATACCGAAAGACGGAAGTTTGGAAATCAAAGCTTTGTGACAGGCTCTACCGAAAGTTTTCTATATGTGTAGCGCGACAGCAAAAGATTCACCGAAATGTCGAAGAGCGGAGGACCAAGAGTTAGAGATAAGGAAAGAAGATCACCAGTGGAAGCGTTATTTGCAAAAGCATGTTGGCGATCAGAGATAAGATTAGAAGAAATAAGATGTTTCCAAATCTTCCTGTTAAGGATAGATTCGAAAACTTTAGTAATAACGGAGGTTAAAGAAATGGGACGGTAGTTGAAAGGTTGAGAGGGTCCCCCTTTTTCTGCACCGTTTGAATGAGGGCACTTTCTGGCAAGAAGGGAGTGATGAAGCAGATGGACAAAGGAAAAATAGTTTACCAAGGCAGGGTGCAAGCTCGGAAGATCAAGTTTTGAGAACCACTGGAGAGATACCCTCAAGACCGAACGCTTTCTGCTCAGAGAGAGCAGA
>SEYY01012647.1:90000-92500 GCA_009176605.1 Armadillidium nasatum
AAAAAAAAATATATATATATATATATATATATATATATATATATATATATATATATATATATATATATATATATATATATATATATATATATATATATATATATATATATATATATATATATATATATATACATAGTCAAAACCACAATGCATGTTCCTCCTCAGTGGAGGGATGTGTTTCCATGATGGAAATGCTCTGGAAGAATATTGGAGGGTAAATGCACCACTTGAAGGAGAACTTTTTGTACTTACAAGAATGTTGTGAATGTTGTAGTGGTTATAAAGATAACCATTTCAGTTCTTGGACGCAGGAGCTCCTGTTCGAACTCCTCATTGGACACGTTTCGATGTCTACCTATGTATCTTTATATCCTTTATATATTTATTGTTTGCTTTTTTAAATTTAATTCTCAAGTATTAAACATATATTCCTTTTTTTTTAATTTTATTTTTTGTATTATTATTTTTGCTTTGAAATTAATTTCAAATTAATTTTTAAATTTATAAGATTGATGGTTATCATATTGGTCTTAATTTAAATTTTCCTCATTAATTTAAATTTTACATTCTACTTTTAATCTTTTCATATAATTAAAACAATTAGGTTAATTAAAACATTTAAATTTTCTTCTGTTTCCTTTGCATTTATTCAGTTTCGTACTTCAAATTTATTTCAACAACTACAAAATTTAAATAACTGAAACGTTAATATATATTGTCTTAAGTAAGTCAATAAAAAGTAAGAGTCTTAACTCAAATCTTCGAGTTTTGATAAATAACTTTGCTTAGGATTGAACAAGTTTATAAGGTCATTTTTTTAATCTGTCTCTGAAGTATGTTTAATCTCAACTAAGTTTTCATTTCAACTTTATTTTCTTTTAAGAATAGATTTCAATCGTGTATATATTATAATATAAAAAGTTAAAATCAATATAATCAAGATATCACATACGAACATCTCAGCATAATATTATGACACTAAGATATTATATTGGTAATACAATTTATTATTTTTCCAGAAATAAGATTCGGTTTTCCTTATCGTATGAGATATCTAATTCGAATCTGTTAATCATATAAGATAAATTCTGAAAGTTTTTCATAATGTATATTTGAGATAAAAAGTTAAAAGGTTTAAAAGAAAACAATTATCAAAAAATATAATTGACAATCTAACAATATTCTAATAACGTATCTAAAATTAGAAAATAAAAATCCAAACAATCAAAATTCTTGACGTCAAAAATTCAAATTTTGAAAATTAAAGAGAATTGCTTAAAATAATACAATTTTAAATAATTTGCATTTTAATACATTTGAAAGGCAATCTTGAACTATTGGATACGATGTTTTCACTTCAAAATTTAAAGTCTTTGTAATGTGAGAAAAACGTATAATATTTCTAAAACATTATTATTTATTTTTGATATTTTGAGTTGAAAAACAATTACTGTTTTAAAAACAGTTTTATCATCACCTTCTCTGCTTTAGCTCTTAAAAATGCAAATATTTTCTCAATGGAATACAAAGACATTTTCTCCTTCGGAATTCTACAATCCTCACCAACAAACATTAACAAGTCTTTTACTGGAGGGGACCAAGTCTTTCCATACAACTGGTGAAACTTGATCCATCTAAGATATAGATCAACATCATAATACATTCTCAGATTTCCTTGTCTTCAGAAAAGTAGGAGATATTTTTAGTGTCATGAACTCAAATCATCTGGTTCCTCTTGTGAGCAAATCAATCGTTAACATATCCTGTCATCACTTTTGTTCCTCAAATTTTGACTTTTAATGATGTTAAAAAATCAAAACTATTTTGTGATATATCTAGTTACCAATTTCTATCTCCCTTTCATCTATTATTATGGCATTTCATTATAGATTGCTTAACAATTAAAAACCCAAAAAATGAAAGTTTTGTTAATTATAATCTTTAATCTTTATTTATTTTTTTCAGTTACAAATTTACAAATACAAATACTTTACATGTTTTGATACTAAACTGAAATGGGCTTCTGGGGAGACGAATTCGTCCTTTGAGTCCATTAAAGTTGTACATGATAGTTTACATTATATAATATTCCAAGTTTTGAATATTGTAAATTTTATAACAATTAATTTTATCATAATTTCATGGTTATAATCTTAAACCTAAACTATAAAAAAAAAAAAAAAAAAAAAAAAAATATAAATCTTAGTACTGAGATAACTGTAAGCTAATAATTATTACAGCGAAAATGATAGTATAATGATAATAATAATAATAATAATAATAATAATAATAATAATAATAATAATAATAATAACAAAATAATAATAATAAAAGTAACAAAAATAATAATATATATATATATATATATATATATATATATATATATATATATATATATATATATATATATATATATATATATATATATATATATATATATATATATATATATATATATATATATATATATATATATATATATATAATAATAGACAAAATA
>SEYY01012647.1:100000-132500 GCA_009176605.1 Armadillidium nasatum
ACAGACGAAGAAGACTAAAGGACTTCGGGGTGGGTATTAAGAGGGTAGGATCTACAAGGGCAAGGGGAAAATGATGGCACTTGTTGGTTGTGGGGGGAGATTTGTGCTCCCTCCTAGGGTTGCACCTGATACCACTCATTACTTGACATGGCTATTGCCATATGATACTCATTGGGAGGTACGAATTTAACTGCTCCGCATTTTGTCTTTTCGTGTGTGTTGCCAGTTACGAATTATTTCTTTCTAACGTTTTTATAATTAAGTAAGGAAAGGGTAATTGATATAAAGTGCTGGCAAGCATTTTCCTTTGAATTCTCGATAATGGAAAGGTGTAAAAAGGAAACAAGAATGCATCACAATTAGTGTAAGATATCTCTCTCTCTCTCTCTCTCTCTCTCTCTCTCTCTATATATATATATATATATATATATATATATATATATATATATATATATATATATATATATATATATATATATATATATATATATATATATATATATATATATATATATATATATATATATATATATGCCTGTGTGTGTGTGTGTGTGTGTGTGTGTGTGTCATTAATCATCTGAAGGTTAGAATAGTGAGGGTAAAGTTTCATTTATGGGATTTGCAGCTTTGTACTTAAGCTTCGTAAGGATTCTTTTGGCATGAACAAAAGATGCAATTTTGAAATTCTATCTGTGGTTGTTAAAAGGTTTGACAATTAAAATGTGCCTCTTTTAAATTTTCCTCATCCCTTAAGAGAGATAAATACCTTGTTACTTTATCTCGCCATGTTGGCATGGCATTTTCCTCTTTTGTTTCACACAAAGAAGGAGGAGGAGGAGGAGGAGAAGAGAAGAAAAAGAAGGAGAAGGAGAAGAAGAATTCTAATTAATGACTATGAGTGTTATATGATTCTTTAAAATGACAAAACCATATTCGAAACCTGTTGTAATATATATATATATATATATATATATATATATATTATATATATATATATATATATATATATATATATATATATATATATATATATATATATATATATATATATAATTCAAGCAGAGTTAAACCAAGGTTTGTTAGGTTCAGTAGAAGGGAAAGAAAATGGAATGTACGCCTCCATGCCAGAGAGAATCACCTCGGTAATGAGTTCTGCACACTCCGAGGAACCCCTCCCACGAAAATAATAATCATTCTAGGGGAAATCATAAAAGTAAGACTTCAATTCTGACCAGCTTTAGGTACCGAAATGCCACAAACGTTTCCTTTCAATAGAAGGGGGTCTTTCCTGCTGAAGACTTGAAGAGATAGAAGAGGATACAGAGATAAGAAGGTGATAGAAGGGACCCAGAGGAGAAAGAGTTTAACAGTATTAGGAGAAGGATTAGAAGTTAGGAAAAGGTCTAGAATGTTGGGTTCATCTCCAAGACGATCAGGAATACGAGTAGCGAAATAGAAGGCTCGTTCACCAGCTGTATCATGAGAACTAGAAGAAAGCCATTGGAGGTGGTGAACATTGAAATCACCTAATATGATGATTTTAGAGAAAGGAGAAGAAGAGAAAATGTGCTCTATTATAGAGTTTAAATTGTCGAAGAATTAGGAGATAAATAAACAGAGTAAATGAATTTAGTCGTAGAATAACAAGAGAGCCTGAGCCATAAGGCAGAAAATTCGAAAGACTCCAAATTCGAGACACGACATCATTGCGCACGTATGCACAACAACTGACTTTGGCTGAAAATTGAGGATAGAGACAGTAGGAGGAAATATTACAACGCTCAAACATCTGAGTTTCGGTCAAGAACAAGAAGTGAGGTGTAGAAAAAGAGAGGTGATATTCAACAAAGCGGAAATTGGAGTGTAGACCACGAATGTTGCAGAAATTATCGACTGCAGTGTCCTGGTGACACCAAACCCCATCACCGGAGGCCATCAACTCCCAAGTGGTGACGGGGGAAAGAGTGAATGAGGGGCTATTTTTGGAAGCTGCCCCCGGGGTTTCTCCAGGGTTACTGTTGTTGACGCCAACATAATTAATTTGCTTTTTCAAAAGGGTGTGTGTTGTAATAGTGTTTTATGTGTGTGTGTGTGAAGGAGAGCCTACTCCGTGTAGAAGGTGGAGCTAAGAGTGAAAGAAAGCGAACCATTGGGCACCGGGATAAGATGAGAAGTATCCTTAGCATCCCATTTACCCAATATATATATATATATATATATATATATATATATATATATATATATATATATATATATATATATATATATATATATATATATATATATATATATATATATATATATATATATATATATATATATATATATATATATATATATATATATATATATATATATATATATATATATATATATATATATATATATATATATATATATATATATATATATATATATATATATATATATATATATACAAGGAGATAGAGAAGAGAATGAGATGCAAGAGGAAAAAAGGTCTAATGACGCTTCATTAAGCATATGAGAAAGTTTCGGTAAGCTGATTTATTCTGTTATCCAGTGCTGAATTGTTCATCTCTTTCGCAACTCTTTCACACATAATGCATAGGCAGAGTACCTTTGACATTACATAAAACTCACTTCAATCCACACCTTGCACATATACAGTACACCTTTCACAAAAATAAACTTTTTAAATTATAATTTAAAAATAGCAAGGAAATATTTATCTTTGAAGAAGCCATAAACAGTCCTCTGGAGTTTGGTTTGATGTTGCTACTGATTCATCAATTTGTCCTGGTACACGAATTCTCACTCTTCAATAATTTATACATCACTGCTGTTTTTACTCTAATTTCTACGTTCTTAAACACCATTTCTATTTCTGTAAAGCTCATCTCTTATTTTTAACTAAAACTCAGTTGTTTGAGTCAGGTAGAAAGTCCTATTCATACATCCTTGAAAGGAGAGATGATTCTACTGCTTTCGCTTTATCAACGCTTCCGCTCTCTCTGACTTTTGTATATTATCTTTCTGGCCCTCGAATTCTTGCTTCTATATTTTTATCATTACAACAGATACTACTATTAATTCACTAGTTGTATACATCTTTCTGTAAAGGAGCTGACGAGACTCATCTCTCCCCAAAGTCTCGTACATGGTAGCGATACCTTAGAGGCTTAGAGCTCCTGAACTCTCATCTCTCTTTTATTTTGTCCATTTCTCTTCAACTCTCTTATCTCAGACTCTACTGCTATGCTCCTTTTTACATATATTCTTGTGGTAAAATCTAGATCTCTTCTTTCTTCAATTTTTCCAAATTCGATTAACAGCGATATCGGTTCATGTCAGCCTTCATTTGAAAATGTAGAAAAGACTTTACCAAATTCTGTCCTTCCTCAAAAAAAAAAAAAAAAAATTATATATATATATATATATATATATATATATATATATATATATATATATATATATATATATATATATATATATATATATATATATATATATATATATATATATATATATATATATATATATATATATATATATATATATATATTAAAGAGATGACGTTATATTAGGATTTTGCTTCAACATATTTTTAAAGGCGATAAGAGAAAAGGATTTCAAGTATGACGTCGTTTTTCATTGAGGAATATTTACCTTCATGTACGAATGTTTTTACGTCCTTCAAATCTACCTCTTTAACTCTCCTTTTATATATATATATATATATATATATATATATATATATATATATATATATATATATATATATATATATATATATATATATATATATATATATATATATAATATATATTTATTATATATATATATATATATACAATTTATAACTGCTAATATGTTATAATTTCGAGGAATCGAACCCGGGCCCCAAAAGATGGAAGTCCGTTTGTTGACCACTACTCCATGATGGTACAAAAGGAAATAATCCAGAACTTCTATGACATTTCTCGCCTAGTGAAAAGTCCCTTCAATATTTCCCCGACCACAACTTGGGCGTAGCGTCAACATGGACAGGTTCTATCCTGAGTATAAACCGCAGTGCAAATGTTATAATTTTTGATAACCACTATGATAAACCGTGGAATCATTATTTACAATTTTATAACTAATGATGTTATATTTTCGAGGAATCGAACCCGGGCCCAAAAAGATGGAAGTCCGTTGTTTGACCACTACTCCACTGATGGTAAAAAGGAAATATCCAGAACTTCTACTGACATTTCTCGCCTAGTGAAAAGTCCCTTCAATATTTCCCCGACCACAACTTGGGCGAGCGTAGCATATATATATATATATATATATATATTATATATATATATATATATATATATATATATATATATATATATATATATATATATATATATATATATATATATATATATATATATATATATATATATATATATATATATATATATATATATATATATATATATATATATATATATATATATATATATATATATATATATATATATATATATATATATATATATATATATCAATCCCGTCCAATAGGCTGATGCCTGTCGGGTGCTACACCTCCAGGCTCCGTAGTCCATTATCACGCCGATGTTGTCAATTTTAGATTTTCACTCGTCCGAGGTGTAGCTTGGTAACTCGAGCAGTTTCTTTTTATATAGCCGGCTTGCTAGGCCTGTCGCTGCAACCTCCAAATGCTGGAGGCACATGGGAAGAGAAAAGCAGCTGAAGGTCTTCCCAACCCTATACAGCTTATTGAAGTCTAGTTGCAAGACTAATGATTCTGAAGTCATATTTTAATCACTTTTGAAATATCAATATTCAAGTTCAAATTTGCATATATTTACTTTTGCTTGAATAATTCTAAATTAATATATACATATATATATATATATATATATATATATATATATATATATATATATATATATATATATATATATATATATATATATATATATATATATAAATTTAATATACATTTTCTCCGTCCTAATAATTAAATTTCATTAACATAAATTTACCTCATAATCTGTTTACAGGTTTAATATTTTTAATAATTACAGGTTTAATATTTTTAATATTGATTTTAATAGTCTTAATGATATTAATATTAATTATTTTAATTTACTATATTGTGTGCTTGCGTGCGTGCGTGGGTGCGTGCGAGAGTGCGTGTTTAAGTGTATGGTTACGTGCATGCGAGCGTGCTTGCGGGATTGTGTGTGATTGTGTGTGCACGTGTACGTTTTTTTTTTTTTTTTTTTTGAATGCCTAATTTGAGTGATCGTGGGGTTGGGCGCAGACGGGGGCTTTCCATTTCCTTTGCTAACGTTCGTGGCCTTCGATCTAATCTCGCGTCTGTTGAACACTACCTCACTACCTCTCTTCCTAACCTTTTGCTTCTGTCTGAGACCCAGTTGGACAGGGATTCTTTCTCTAGCAATCTTAATGTCTCTAACTACAACTTTTTTCACAATTTCCGTCTAAATGGTGGAGTCTGTGCCTATATTAACATTAACACTCCTGTGACACGTCTCGTAAATCTAGAATCTCCTAATTTCGATGTTCTTATGGCTTAAAATCTGTCTTCCTACTACTACAATTATTTTGTGTTTCTGCTACTGCTCCCCTAATGGAACAGATTTTCCAGTTTTTTTTTCAATACCTTACTACTACTCACGAGACTGTCACTTCTTCTCATCCAAATGCTGAAGTCCTCTATTTAGGGGATTTCAACGTACACCACACTGAATGGTTGGGCTCCTCTCATACTGATACAGGTGGGAGAGGAGGCCAATCATTCAGCATTCTCAACGATCTGGAGCAGTTGATTAGGGAACCCACACACATTCCAGATCGTCCTAACCAATTCTTGAATACACTTGATTTATGCTTCACCACTACTCCTTCTAGTTATAAATACACCATTTTCCCTCCTATTGGTAACTCTGACCATAATCTTATAGCTCTTAGTTATAATGCTTTCTCTCCAACAGCTCCACCATGCCCTAAACGTACTTTCTGGCACTTTAATCGGGCTAATTGGGGGGCAATGCGCCGCTTCTTTGCTAACTATCATTGGAGTGAATCTTGCTTTGTCTCGGGGGACGCTTCTGTCTCTGCTGAAAAGGTAGGGGCCGTGATCCTTGACGGGATGGGCAGATTCATTCCATCTTCAACTAAATCTTTTTCTCCTCAAAATCCATGGTTCGATGACAACTGTTCTCTTGCCTTTCGGGAGAGAGACAATGCTTATCGTGAATGGAAAAACTCTCCTTCTCCTATCACTCTTGCTAATTTTCATTCAGCTCGGAATCGTTGCAGGGATGTTCTTCGACGGACTAAGCGTACTTTCATAAAAAGGAAGTGCGCTGACCTCCATGGCTCTCCTACTGATAAAAATTTCTGGCCTCTTGTCAAAAATATCTCTAACAACTTCTGTAAATCTGCCTTTCCTCCTCTTATTCGCTCTGATGGTTCTGTAGCTAATACTCCTTCTGAAAAGGCTAATCTCTTCGGCCTCCTTTTTCATCTAATTCCACCCTGCTCGATTCTGGCATCCCTCCTCCTACTCCTTCTCCTCTCAGGTGTCCCATGTCTCTACCTGTAATTACTCATGATCGGGTGCATGGATCCTGAAATCTATGAACGTCAGGAAGGCCAGTGGCCCGGATGGCATTCCCCCTCGTGTTCTGAGGGAGTGTGCTTCCGAGTTAGCGCCTGTCCTCGTTCAGCTCTACTCTCTATGCCTTAATACTAATACTTTTCCTCAATGCTGGAAGCGTGCGTTTGTTCAACCGATCCCGAAAAAAGGTAGTCGCTCTGACCCTTCCAACTATCGACCTATAGCTCTCACTTGTGTTCTATCTAAAATTTTTGAAACTCTTCTCAACTCTCATTTCCTGGATCATTTGGAGTCTCATTCTCTTCTTTCTGATCACCAGTATGGCTTTCGACGCTCGAGGTCAACTGGTGACATACTTTCCTATCTTACTGATCTATGGTCTTCTGCCCTTAGGGA
Source organism: Armadillidium nasatum (assembly GCA_009176605.1). NCBI lineage: Eukaryota > Metazoa > Arthropoda > Malacostraca > Isopoda > Armadillidiidae > Armadillidium > Armadillidium nasatum. Next base: position 107,025 of record SEYY01012647.1, read on the forward strand.
CTTCGGGGAGTCTTGTGTGGTGGCGCTTGACATATCCAAGGCTTTTGACCGGGTATGGCATGCGTCGCTGCTCTCCAAGCTCCCTTCCTTTGGGTTTCCTCCTTCTTTTTGCTTACTATTGTCTAGTTTTCTCTCAGATCGTTCCATTTCGGCACTTGTAGATGGAGCGACCTCTTCTTCCTTTTCTGTCAACTGTGGTGTTCCTCAGGGTTCTGTTTTATCTCCAACTTTATTCTTACTTTTCATTAACGATCTTCTCAACTGCACTTCTAACTCTGTTCACTCTTATGCTGATGACTTCAACTCTACATTCTTCTACTCATTTCAAATCTGCTCCCTCTTTTGCTTCTAGAGTTGCTTCTCGTCTTCAACTTTCCGATTCTATTCTTGCCGATCTGGATGGGATTTCCCGGTGGGGTCATAGCAACCTTGTGAAATTCAACTCTTTAAAAACTCAACTTCTTCACATCTCCCTCTCAAAAACACCTCCTAACTTTCCTATCCTCTTCGATGGCTCTCCCGTCTCACCTGTAAATAACATTAACATTCTTGGTCTAAACATAAACAACAAACTGTCTTGGAAACCACATATCACAATGGTTGCTAAAGCGGCCTCTAAGAAGCTGGGAGTTCTGTTCAGATTGCGAGAATTTTTTTTCTTCTGAGCAGTTACTCCAAATATATAAGGGTCTTATTCGTCCTTGTATGGAGTACTGTTCTCACATTTGGGGGGGCTCCGGCTCCTCCTCTCTCTTCTGGATAGGGTTGAGTCAAAAGCTAAGAGATTAATAAACTGTCCCCTACTTTCAAACTCTCTTGACCCTCTGTCTCTGCGACGTGACGTTGGCGCGCTATCTCTTTTCTACAGGTACTACAATGGCAGGTGCTCGAGGGAATTGGCCTCTCTCGCATTCCTCCACCGTTGCGTCGTCCTCGTTGCACAAGGGTGCCCTGCTTTCGCACCAATTTTGTGTGGACGTAGGAAATCCCAGGCTAGCCCGTTGTGGTACCTCCTTCTTTCCAGCCACCTCTATTCTGTGGAACTCTCTACCATCATTTATTTTTCCTCCTGTATTTAATCTTCCACTCTTCAAGGCTTCCGTCTGCGCCCACCTGAGGGCTGTGCGTTAGGTGTATGTGTGTGTGTGTGTTTAAATGAGCTTTGTGCATGTGTGTGTGCCCCCTCCTTGAAAAGGGCTCTGCCCGTGAGTGGTGGCGTTCTGTAAAAAAAAAAAAAATATATATATATATATATATATATATATATATATATATATATATATATATATATATATATATATATATATATATATATATATATATATATATATTATATATATATATTATATATATATGGGAAAAATTGTGGTTTCTTTGAAATTTTTTCATTGCTCTAATAATAATTAGATAGTAAAAAAATTATTTTCATTTATATGGAGAGGGAGGAGTTCCGGGAGAGAGAGGGCGGAGAAAAGCGATGTCCCACCCACAGTGACTCCACCTGTAAGTCGTAACTGTTTATCTTTACGATTTACCTTTCAGATATTCTTTAATAATAAAACGTCTAATTTTTTTTTTAAGCTTTAATTTAACCTTTCAGTTTTTCCTATAATATTTTATCGTCAAAAAATATATCAGTGTTCTATTCTCGCAAGAAATACAAAAAATATAAAACTTACCTATATTTACAAATATAACTAATGTGCCAATCAGGAAAGTATAATACAGATATTCACATGCACACACACATACACCCACGCACCCACAACCCACATATATATATATATATATATATATATATATATATATATATATATATATATATATATATATATATATATATATTATATATATATATATGTGTTGTGTTGTGTGTGTGTGCGTGTGGTTTGGTGTTTATGATTAATATGTTATTGTCATAAAGTAAGCAAGTTTATTATTTTTTGAAGAAAGAAAAATTTTTATTTTCTTCATTTTCACATTTATCGTTAAATATAAAGGAGAAAATCATCAGGGATTTGAAATGGTCTTGAGATGAACAGATCTCTTTTATTATTAACAGTAAACGATATTTTTTTTTATTTCCCTTGCCACTCTCAATAAAATTAAATCGTTTTTACCCAAGTTGCGAAAGTGACTGATAATTTCATTTTCAAATTAGATCTTTATTTGGTGTTTGTTTATGATGACCAGAGATTTCGTGGGGCGTAGGATGAATATACAATTATAGTTTAAGAAAGAACATGAATTGAGATACACTGAGAACAAACGAAAAATTTAAGAGATGGAATCTCAAAAGAAGGATCTTTAAAAATTAGGAAAGGAATGTTTTTTACAGTACATTGTTATTTAAAAGAAATGAAGAGTATCTTTGACCATACAAATGTTTGTTATTCATGAGAGAAATATCTGGATAAAAAGTTTCAAACCTGTCTCAATGCTAAGGTTGTCGGTAGTTCTCAGGAATTTGGAAAAGTAACAAACTAGAGGGGAAAAGAGGAAAATTATGAATCTCAAGAAAATTGCTATTACATAAAATGGTGTTTTTGCTAAGAGGTCATATTTGTACTTTATACAGTTCTGTAGTAATTCCTAATTTCTCATTGGTTGTTGAGATGGAAGTGGCTTTGAAAGAGTAAAAAACTGGTCAATCTCACTTTCTATTTAACATTCAATCTCAAAAGGAGTAATTTATAAAAATAAATTTCCCATTCAATCACGTGATCTAAAACTCAAATAGTGATCTTTCCTTGCTCAATCAAAGAGGAGATGCTAAACGTTTTTGATCGCTTTATAACATTTATTTATGCTTATGTACTGTTATTTCCCACTACTCCTTATTATGGCAACAATTACAGATAATCTACATGTTTATAGGAGCAATTAATGAATACACAACTACAACTATTCTGTTTATCTGCGTTAATAACATAGGAAATATTCACAAGATTTGCAGAAATGTACAGATAGATCATCATGAACACCTTTTATAGGTAGAGGGAAAATGGAAGACTCACAGATAAGAACATAAGAAAGAATTCCCAATGTTTCGCCATCACCGATAAGAAATGGAGAAATATTTTCTATTCAGTTTCTCTTCTCAACTAAATATAGGTAGAAGTAATGCATGTAAGTATCTAACTGCTTTAATGTGAGTGTGTTATAAAAAAAAAGAGCAATGCTTGCTTGGTTTTCTGGATACTTTATACACACACTATATAAGTTAGTACTTATAGTAAATGAACACAATAGTGCACACAACACACACACTGATAAACTTGAAATATAAAACATGCAAATTAATTAAATATAAATAGGAATTTCTTTTGTAAAAGAGGATACCACAACAATGCAAAAAAATTGTACTTTTAGTGATGCAGGAAGGCATGTTAAATCCAACAAATTTTGGGTTCTGAGCCCCCTTGGCAATTACTATCATGAAATTATTTTGGGAGGTCGAACCCCTAATTCCCATCAAAGAGAGCAAAGCCTTCTTTGTCACGCTCTTTCGTCAGTTTCCTACCGGGTTTTTTTTTTCCCATTTGAGGTTTTGCTTTGTGTATGGGACGTATGGAGTTAACTATTATTATTATTATTATTAAAAAAAATTCCTGTGCAGCTTAATGTTAAAGAAAAAAATATAACTATTAGTCGAGCAACGTCTGCAAAATTAATAGGTGTTATCTTCGATGATAAACTCACTTTCAAAGAACATATCAATAGTCTTGTCAGTAAGCTATCTTATGGAAACTATGCGTTCCTTAAGATTAAAGACTCTGTTCCCAAATATATTGTAAAAAACCGTTACTTACAGTCTTGTCTATCCCCATCTACTCTATCGTCTGTCAATATAGAGTTGTGCAAGTGAGTACTTGTTACAACCTCTGGTAACTATGCAGAAAAATTATAATTCGTATATTATCAGAATCGTGTAAAGTACTATAAATATACAACCCCTTTTTTCAAAAGTTTATCTATACTTTTTTATTTTATTATACTGAAATTTCAGGATATCTACATTCTCTTTGTAAGCAGCCAAATCTTTAAAGTCATAAGTGGAAGTGAGAATCAACTGCTAACTAACCTAATTATACAGAACCAAACTGTGAGAACTACCGATCTCCGTAGCACAAATTTCTTTGCACTAGACAAAGCAAAATACTTTCTAACTAAATCTCTAAGGGCCATCTCATACAAGGGCATCGATGAGTGGAACAGTTTCCCTACAAGCCATCAGTAATCACCCACTCTATTGTCTTTTAGGAAATCCATTAAAAAATACTTATTATTAAAATACTAAAGCGTACTTATGTACGTATCTTCTTTAAGCAGCCTATTAGGTACAATTAATTGTGATAATGAAGACGATGGTAGTGATTCTTATTCTTGCTTGAACTTATTAATAACAATAATTATATTATTATTATTAGTATTATTATTATATTTATTATTATTGATATAGTTATATTTGTTTTTTATAGTAATTTTATTATTATTTCTCTTATTCCTGGTATTTTTATAAAAATAATTTTTATATTTAGTATTATTAATACTATCCTAATAACTATTATTATTGTTATTAAATTTGAATTTTTTTCCTATGTATCTATGTATAAACTAAATAGATTTGATAATTTTTGATGTAGTACATTCCGTGTATAAAAAGATATTTACCTTTGTATGTGAATTTAGAATGTTTGAAACAAAATTTGGGCTCATAGGACGAATTCTTTCCCCCAGAAGCCTTTTGCAGTTAAAAAGAATACAAAAAATGTTAAAAATATATATTTGTATTCTTATTTTGTACACTATTGTAAATATTTTTCCTTTTACCTGAATAAAAGTTTTTTGACTGATTGTTCATTATTATTATATTATTATTATTATTATTATTATTATTATTATTATTATTATTATTATTATTATTATTATTATTATTATTTCATTATCATATACCATCTAGCCGTTAGTTTGATCTTATTCTTTGTATTTTCTTCAATAATTGTCTCCTTGTTTTGTGAAGGTTCTCCGGTCGGTTCCTCATATTATAGTAGACTACTATCATAAAAGTTCTTCCTTTACTACCTTGGTTAATCTTCTTTTCTGGTTTGGTGGGTTTTAATTTCTCAATTAAGAAAAAGAGAAAAGATTTCAAATATATATATATATATATATATATATATATATATATATATATATATATATATATATATATATATATATATATATATATATATATATATATATATATATATATATATATATATATATATATATATATATATATATATATATATATACTTTAGAATATTTATTATTATTATTATTATTATTATTATTATTATTATTATTATTATTATTATTCATTATTATTAATTTTATTAATTATTTTATTTAAATTTTTTAAAAAAAAATTTTTTTTTTCATTAAAAATTAAATTTTTTTTTTTTTTAATTTTTTTAATTTTTTTATTAATAATATATATATATATATATATATATATATATATATATATATATATATATATATATATATATATATATATATATATATATATATATATATATATATATATATATATATATATATATATATATATATATATATATATATATATTATATATAGTGTGAAACAAGAATTGATTTTTGTATGTTCAATAATGTTATTTTATTTTTTCTGTCAAAAAGGTTGCCAAGTTATTTATATCTTCACATTTGAGCAACAATTTTTTTCCCATTTTATTTGTGCGGCGGAATGCTCTCTCGCTCTAAATACAATTAATTTATATAAAAAATAGCCTACTAAAAGAACTAATTCTTGATCAAGACTCACCTTTGCGTTTAGATACAGACAGAATGATTGCTAAACAGGTGAATACGTGTGTGTGTGTGTGTGTGTGTGTGTGTGTGTGTGTGTGTGTGTGTGTGTGTGTGTGTGTGGGTTGAAGAGTTTTATGCAAGCGTAGTATATATATGTATGTATGTATGTATGTATGTATGTATGTATGTATGTATGTATGTATGTATGTATGTATGTATGTATGTATGTATGTATGTATGTATGTGTATGTGCTTGTGAATGTTGCTTTAAATAAAGTTGTGAATGCCAATACGATATATTTAATAATGTTTTATGAATATATAATTCGTTGAGGCTACATTTGTTTTCCAATGAATGCAAAATAAATAAAAATAAATATATAACAGAAGAACAATAGAAAAAATACTCAAATTATAAAATGTCTTCATAAGTTATAAAATTTTATCGCTAGAAACCACAAAGTAAGCAAAATTTTGTCCAATCTAAAAAGGAAAAAAATCGAATAAAAATATAATTTCTGCAATTAGATCGGACCCGAGACAAATGTTTTCTTCATCAAATTTATTATAATAATTTTTAAAGTTGCGATGCTTTTAATTCAAAAACTTTTTTGCTTTCGGCAAGCCTTTCATCTTAAACTGCAAGATGTTCAACGTGTAATTCGTTGCATTTTCAATTCACATAAATATTTTATTTAGATTCTCGAGTAACATTAAAAACCTCATTAGAATTAAAGCTTTGTAGTTTATGTAGTTTATGTAGTTTAGGAGAAAGGATTATGGCTCTTATTTCTATAATAAAAACTCGATTTATTAAGTATTTTTCGAAACTCTCCCAAGATGACAAATGAAAGATATTTTCAATGAAATTTACCATTATATATATATATATATATATATATATATATATATATATATATAATATATATATATATATATATATATATATATATATATATATATATATATATATATATATATATATATATATATATATATATATATATATATATATATATGTATGCATACGGAGGGGAGGACGTTCCGCAGTGCGGAGCGATGAAATTGCCTCCATATTGGGCAAATGCATGGTGGTTTAAGGGTCACACTATTTCACTCTTGTGCCAAATGACTCGTTCTATTTTCTTACATCTTTACATTCTTACAGTAGAGTGTCTATAGTGATTGATTAGTAGTACCTCCACAGCACTATAACACAATACACTATCTTTTTAAAAAAATTAATAAATGACTCAAACAACCATAGACTCGGAGAATCCAAGAGTGGCAACTTCCAATACTAACCCCTCAACCACCCCTTGGAAGTCAACTGCCTCCAGTGATAGGATTGGGGCTGTTATTGAATTGCCGGCCTGGTCTGGTACATTTCTGATCCGTTTTTTTTTTTTTTTTTTTTTTTTTTTTTTTACAGATCACCACCACTCACGGGCAGACCCTTTTCAAGGAGGGGGCTTATAAAAGAGAAAAGAATAAGAGAACCCACCCAACCCTGTACCTAACGCACACCTCTCAGGTGGGTGCATACGGAAGCCTTGAAGAGAGAAAGATTAAATGCAGGAGGAAAAATAGATGATGGTAGAGAGTTCCACAGAACAAAAGTGGCTGGAAAGAAGGAGGCACCACAACGGGCAAGTCTGGAGTTTCCAGCATCCACAGAAAATTCGTGAGAGAGCAGAGCATCCTTTGTGCAACGAGGGTGACGCAGTGGTAGTGGAATGCGAGAGGCCAATTCCCTCGAGCACCTGCCATTGTAGTACCTGTAGAAAAGAAATAGTGCGCCAACGTCACGTCGCAGAGATAGAGAGAGGGTCAAGAGAGTTTGAAAGTAGAGGACAGTTAATTAATCTTTTAGCCTTAGACTCAACTCTATCCAGAAGAGAGGAGTAACCGGAGCCCCTAAAAGGGGGAATCCCATAAAAGGGGAATAAGACCCTTATATAATTGGAGTAGCTGCTCAGAAAAGAAAAATTCTCGCAACCTGAAAAGAATTCCTAACTTCTTAGAGGCCACTTAGCAATCATTGTGATATGCGGTTTCCAAAACAATTTAGTGCTTATATTTAGACCAAGAATGTTAATGTTATTTACAGGTGAGACGGGAGAGCCATCGAAGAAAATAGGAAAGTTGGGAGGTGTTTTCGAGAGGGAGATGTGAAGATGTTGAGTTTTTAAAGAGTTGAATTTCACAAGGTTTCTATGACCCCACCGAGAAATCCTATCCAGATCAGCAATCGGAAAGTTGAAGATGAGAAGCAACTCTAGAAGCAAAAGAGGGAGCAGATTTGAAACGAGTAGAAGAATGTAGAGTTGAGTCATCAGCATAAGAGTGAACAGAGTTTGAAGTCAAGTTGAGAAGGTCGTTTATGAAAAGTAAGTATAAAGTTGGAGATAAAACAGAACCCTGAGGAATACCACAATTGTCAAGAAAGGAAGAAGAGGTCGCTCCATCTACAAGTGCCGAAATGGAACGATCTGAGAGAAAACTAGCATAGAGTAAGCAAAGAGAAGGAGGAAACCCAAAGGAGGGGAGCCTGGAGAGCAGCGACGCATGCCATATCCGTTCGAAAGCCTTGGATATGTCAAGCGCCACCACACAAGACTCCCCGAAGTCAGTAAGGGCAGGAGACCATAGATCAGTAAGATTGGAATTTCTGTCACCAGTTGATCTTGAACGTCGAAAGCCATACTGATGATCTGAGAGAAGAGAATGAGACTCCAAATGGTCCAGGAAATGAGAGTTGAGGAGAGTTTCAAAAATTTTAGACAGAACACAAGTGAGAGCTATATAGGTCGATAGTTAGAAGTCATAGCTGCTCCCTTTTTTTCGGGATCGGCTGAACGTATGCGCTCTTCCAGCACTGAGGAAACGTATTAGTATTAAGTCATAGCACACTCCCTCGGAACAAGAGGGGGAATGCCATTCGGTCCTCTGGCCTTCCTGGCGTCATATATTTCAGGATCCCATGCACCCGATCATAAATAATCATAGGTAGAGACATGGGAAGCCTGAGAGGAGAAGGAGTAGGAGGAGGGTTGCCAGAATCGTGCAGGGTGGAATTAGATGAAAAAAGGAGGCCACTTGATTTCCACTTTCCTCCTCTAAACTTCGCCACTCATTCTTTACCAAAACTCAGGTACTTGAGAAATTCCGACTGCAAGTTTTCCTCTGTTCCTTCTGGCTGCCTCTATCCTTAATTTTCAGCCCAGAGGTGGTTGTTGCGCTTATGTGCGCAAGAGCATTATTAGTTCTCCTGTGATTAATTTGAAGTCTTAAAAATTTTACACTTTATGGCTCAGTCTCTCTTAGTAATTTATTATAAAATTCAACTGTTCTGTAAGGTGTCTCTTAATTCAAATGACCTTTCTAAATTCTTTGGTTACTTAAATTCCAAAATAGAGCCCATTCTCTTTTAATCTATTATTTCTTGATTCATCATCCATGACGATTTCATTGTTCACCACTTATAATGGATGTTCTTCAATTTTTAAGATACAGCTTCGTGAGCTCTCTTTCTATTTTTCAATCAAGAATAACCTCAAGTAGATGGCGCAGTTCTTCAACCGAACACATGATATTCTTGAAGATAACTCCAACATTCTAGACTTCTACTTACCTTGTAGTTTTTCCCTTCATTCTATTAAACTCATTTCTTTGGATTTCTTTGAAAACCTTCTTACCTCTGTATCCTGTTTTATTTTTTAAAATCATCCGAAAAGAAGACGAACCCACCATCGGAAGGGAAAATGTTTTGACACTTCGGTGATGCTAACTGATCGGTCTTTGATATTTTGACTTCCCTTAGAGCGATGTTTGTATTCAGTTAGAGGAGTTCCTCGGAGTATGCAGAATGCAGATAAGAGGTGATTATCTATGGTATGCCGTACATTCTGTATTGTTTCCCTTCATCTAAAATAAACTTTGGTTTAGCCCTACTTTTTCTCGCGCTATGAACCACAGGGACACTGACTTTAGTAATTAACGTCGTTTTCAAACTCCAGAAACTGGTACAACGTATATTTTATCCAGGAATGGTGCAAAATTTATACTCAGTGATACTAAATGAGCTTTTCTCAGTAGAAAATGCAATAATTCTCCTTTAGTATCTTCTGACGGCATAATTGGCGTTTTACTTTCTTCTAAAACTGAATTCTTCGCTCAAACCTTTGCTTCAAATTCCACCTTTGACGATTCCGGAGTTATTCCTCCTTTTTCAGACCCTTCCATTTCATTTCTTCCTCACATTGCAATTTTTATTATGATGTTATTTCTGTTCTCTCTGAACTTAACATTAAGATGGCTTATGGTCATCATTACTTCTGTGGTTCAATAAATTGTGTTTAAGAGCTTACACCCTGCTTGGTAAAATATTTAGTCTGTCTTTTAACTTCGACCTTCCCTTCCTGCTGGAAAGTTGCGCTCATTCAACCTCAGTCGAAAAAGGGAAACTCCTCTCACCCCTCTAACTTTCGACCTTTCATTTCTGAAGTTTATTCATCTCTGCTCGCAGGTATGAGTTTTTTAAGGAATGTTCTACTGAAGATCTTTCTATTTTCTCAAAGTTTTGGTCCTTTACTCTACCGTTTCGATGAATCATTTGTTAGGGAGCAAAACATTCGAAAACCTTTCAGAAGAGTTTGGCACATTTCTAAACTTTCCGACTGTTCTATAGCTGTTGTTGTAGATGGTTACTGGTAATTAGCGTGTTCCTCTGGGTTCTGTTATATATCTTAACCTTCTACTTTTCATTTATGACTTTCTCTCTATTACTTCCTAAATCAAGTATACACTCCCATATCCACGACTCCACCCTTCATTTCTAATTACATTTTGAAAGATGTCTCACCCAGAAGCAATTTAATTAACGATAGAAGTGTGATCGTGGAACAACTAACCTCTGATCTTCATCGAATTTCTAACTGAGATAGAGAAAAAGTGGTTATTTCGATTGCATTAAAAACTTAATTCCTAGATTTTACTACTCGACATAAGAATCCACACAACTATAAATTATGCTTTGAAAAACTCAACCTTCGTCTGTCCTTAATGTTCTTGAATGTTTTGCAAGATAGATGAGTGATCTTTCTTGAAAGCATTGTTACATTATATCTCTTTCTAAACAAGCTTGTAGGAGGCTGAGTGTTCAGAGGGACCTTGTAAATTTTTTTCAAGTCACTCCAGGTACACAATTTTAACATGTTGGCCTTTGATTTGGCTCAGATTCTGGAAGCTTCCACAAATTATGGTGGGAAGTAGCAGGCTTCCAGTCTTTTCCCTCCAGGGAGATTATATATATATATATATATATATATATATATATATATATATATATATATATATATATATATATATATATATATATATATATATATATATATATATATATATATATATATATATCGGGGGAGGGAGATGAACCCAACATTCTAGACCTTTTCCTAACTTCTAATCCTTCTCCTTATACTGTTAAACTCTTTCCTCCTCTGGGTTCCTCCGAATCACCTTCTTATCTCTGTATCCACTTCTATCTCTTCAAGCCTTCCGCAGGAAAGACCCCTTTCTATTGAAAGGAAAATTTTGTGGCACTTTGGTGCCGCAAGCTGGTCGGACTTGCGGTCGTACTTCTTCGATTTCCCGTGGAATGATTATTGCTTCCGTGGGGAGGTCCCTCGGAGTGTGCAGAACGCATTCACCGAGGTGATTCTCTCTGGCATGGAGGCATACATTCCATATTCTTTTCCTTCTACTAAACCTAACAAACCTTGGTTTAACTCTGCTTGTTCTCGTGCTATCCGCCGCAGGGATGCTGCCTTCAGGGATTACCGTCGTCTTCAAACTCCAGAAACTCACGCTACTTATATTTCATCCCGGAATCGTGCAAAATCTATCCTTCGTAACACTAAAAACTCCTTTCTCCGTAGAAAATGCAATAATCTTTCTGGTTCCTCTTCTTCACGTTCTTTCTGGCATTTTGCAAAAAATGTCAACTCTAACTTTGCTTCTTCCTCTTTCCCTCCTGCACAACTGCTGTTTTACTCTCCTCTAAAGCTGAACTCTTTGCTCAAACTTTTGCCTCTAATTCAACCTTAGACGATTCCGGAGCTATTCCTACTCCTTCAACCCCCTCTAACTCATTATGCCTAAAATTAGAATTTCTTCTAAAGATATTTCATTTCTGCTCTCTCTGAGCTTAATACTAAGAAGGCGTACGGTCCTGATGGTATTCCTCCTGTGGTTCTCAAAACTTGTGCTTCCGAGCTTGCACCCTGCCTTGGTAAACTATTTCGTCTTTGTCTTCTACTTCAACCTTCCCTTCTTGCTGGAAACGTGCGCTCATTCAGCCTGTGCCGAAGAAGGGGGACCCCTCTCAACCCTATAACTATCCGTCCAATTTCTTTGACCTCCGTTCTTACTAAAGTTTTCGAATCTATCCTTAACAGGAAGATTTGGAAACATCTCAATTTTTCTAATCTTATCTCTGATCGCCAGTATTACTTTCGTAAGAAACGCTTTTACTGGTGATCTTCTTTCCCTTCTTCTCTCTTACTCTTGGTTCCTCCGCTCTTCGGCATTTCGGTGAAATCTTTTGCTGTCGCGCTGGACATATCGAAAGCCTTCGATAGAGTCTGGCACAAAGCTTTGATTTCTAAACTTCCCTCTTTCGGTATCTATCCTTCTCTCTGTGATATTCTCTCTAATTTCCTTTACGGTCGTTCCCTAACAGCTGTTGTAGACGTCCACCGTTCTTCTTTTAAATCTAATAATAGTAGTGTCCCTCAGTGTTCTGTCCTGTTCCAACACTTTTTCTACTTTTCATTAATGACCTTCTCTCTAGTTACCTCATCTCCTATCCACTCCTATGCTGATGACTCCACCCTTCATTATTCCTTCCATTTTGAAAAACGTCCCACCCAACAACAGTTGATAGACTGAGAAGGGTAGCCTTGGAGCAACTAACCTCTGATCTTTCTCGTATTTCAAATTGGGGCAGAGAAAACATGGTTGTTTTCAATGCCTCAAAAACTCAATTCCTCCATCTCTCCACTCGACACAATCTTCCATACAACTATGATATCTTCTTCGAAAACACACAACTCAAGCCTTCATCTGTCCTTAATATTCTTGGTGTTTCTTTTTCTCGTGATCTTTCTTGGAAAGATCACATTACTTCTCTTTCTAAACAAGCTTCTAAGAGGTTGGGTGTTCTGAGGCGCCTTCAGAATTACTTCACGCCACCCCAGTTGCTTGCTCTGTATAGGGGTGTTGTTCGTCCCTGTATGGAGTATGCTTCGCACATATCTGGGGTGGTTCCACACATACAGCTCTCCTTAGAGAAGGTGGAGTCAAGGCATTTCGTCTCATCAAATCTCCTGCTCTTACTAACTCTCTTCAATCTCTTTCTGCCCGTCGAATTGTTGCGTCACTCTCTCTTTACTATCGCTATTACAACGGACACTGCTCTTCTGAACTCTCTCGTTGCATACCTCCTCCATTGAGAAGAGCTCGTGCGACACGCCTTTCTAAACAGTCTCATCCTTTCTCTGTCCAACTCTCCGACCCCAGACTTAACCGCTATGCTCAGTCTTACATGTACTCTACTGGTAAAGTCTGGAACACACTCCCTTTCATCTTTTTCCCAACTAACCTTTGACTTGCATACTTTCAAACGCCGTGTATCTGGACACGTCGGCCACTCGACCATGATAATAGATCTTTCCCAACTCCGGTGGAGTTTGGTGGGCCTCTGGCCTTTGCCCACCGGGATGAGATAAATATATATATAATATATATATATATATATATATATATATATATATATATATATATATATATATATATATATATATATATATATATATATATATATATATATATATATCTCTCTGGTGGGCAAAAGCCGGAGGCCTACCAAATTCCACAGGAGTTGGAAAAATCCTATTTTGATAGAAGAAGGACAACATGTCCAGATACACGACGTTTGAAAGTATGCAAGTCAAAGGAAGTTGGGAAAACAGATAAAGGGAGTTTGTTCCAGACTTTACTAGTAGAGTACATGTATAATTGAGAAAAGCGGTTATCTCTGGGATTTGAGAGTTGCACAGAGAAAGGATGAGACTGGGTAGAAAGGCGTGTCGCACGAGCTCTTCTCAATGGAGGAGGTATGCGACGAGAGAGTTCAGAAGAGCAGTGTCTGTTGTAATAGCTATAGTAAAGAGAGAGTGACGCAAGATCATGAAAAAGGAGACTCCGAGAACATTAAGAATCTATGAAGGTTTGCATTGTCTTTTCGAAGAAGACATCATAGTTGTGTGGAAGATTATGTCTAGTGGAGAGATGGAGGAACTGAGTTTTTGAGGCATTGAAAACAACCATGTTTTCTTTGCCACAATTTGAAATAAGTGAAAGTTCAGAGGTTAGTTGCTCCAAGGCTACCCTTGTCGAGTCTATCAAGTGTTGCTGGGAGGGACGTCTTTGGAACTGGAAGGAGTAATGAAAGATGGAGTCACCAGTATAGGAGTGGATGGGGGATGAGGTAATAGAGAGATGGTCATTAATGAAAAGCAGAAAAAGTGTTGGGATAGGACAGAATCCTGAGGAACGCCACTATTAATAGATTTAAAGGAAGAACGGCGACCGTCTACAACAGCTGCTATAGAACGACCGGAAAGAAAATCAAAGAGATCACAGAGAGAAGGATAGATACCGAAAGAGGGAAGTTTAGAAATCAAAACTTTGTGACAGACTCTATCGAAAGCTTTCCTATGTCCAGCGCGACAAAACTTTAGAAAGAACGGAGATCAAAAGAAATGGGACGGTAGTAGGAGGGTTGAGAGGGGTCCCCCTTCTTCGGCATAGGCTGAATGAGTGCACGTTTATAGCAAAAAGGGAAGGTTGAAGTAGAGAGACAAAGACGAAATAATTCACAAAGGCAAGGTGCAAGCTCGGAAGTACAATTTTCGAGAACCACAGGAGGAATACAATCGGGACCATACGCCTTCTTAGTATTAAGCTCAGATAGAGCAGAAATGACGTCTTTAGAAGAAATTCTAATTTTAGGCATAAATGAGTTGGAGAGGGTTGAAGGAGGAAGTAAAGCTTCGGAATCGTCTAAGGTTGAATTAGAGATGAAAGTCTAGGAGAAGAATTCATCTTTAAAAGAAGGTAATACAGCAGTTGTGTCGTCGGGAGATACTAGAGGAGGGAAAGAGGAGGAAGCAAAGTTAAAGTTGACATTTTTATGCGAAATGCCAGAAAGAGCGTGAGGAAGAGGAAGATTATTGCATTTTCTACGGAGAAAATAATTTTTTGTGTTACAAAGTAGAGAGAGATTTCACACGATTCCGGGATGAAATATAAGCAGCATGAGTTTCTGGAGTTTAAGGACGATGGTAATCCTTGAGAGCAACATCCCTGCGGCGGATAGCACAAGCAGAGTTAAACCAAAGTTTGTAAAGTTTAGTAAAAGGGAAATAATATGGAATGTACGCCTCCATGCCAGAGGGAATCACCTCTGTAATGCATTCAGCACACTCCGAGGAACATCTTCCTCGGAAGCAATAATCATTCCACTGGAAATCAAAGAAGTACGACCGCAAGTCCAACCAGCTTGCGGAACAGAAATGCCGCAAACGTTTCCTTTCAATAGAAGGGGGTCTTTCCTGTGGAAGACTTGAAGAGATAGAAGGATACAGAGATAAGAAGGTGACTTTCGGAGGAACCCAGAGGAGAACTAGAAAAATGCCGATTGGAGGTGGTGAACATTGAAGTTACCTAATATGATGATTTCAGAGAAAGGAGAAGAAGAGAGAATGTGCTCTATTTTGGAGTTTAAATAGTCGAAGAATTTAGGATGGTCAGTAGAATTAGGAGATAAATAAACAGAACAAATGAATTTAGTCGTAGAATGGCACGAAAGCCTAAGCCATAAGGGGGAAAACTCGGAAGACTCCAAATTAGAGACAAGAGAACAAACGACATCGTTGCCCACGTATGTACAACAACTGTCTTTGGCTGAAAATTGAGGATAGAGACAGTAGAAGAAACAGAATAGGGTTTGCTATCAGAACGCTCAAACATCTGAGTCTCGGTCAATATATATATATATATATATATATATATATATATATATATATATATATATATATATATATATATATATATATATATATATATATATATATATATATATATGTATGTATGTGTGTGTGTGTGTGTGTGTGCGTATTTTTGAAGTGTGTTTAGGGGTTAAACCCTTTGATATTTTTTAGGATCTTTTAGAAATAAAATTATAGTTAAAGCTACAAAAATGGGTTCACAGTTTTATATCGATTCTAGAATATATATATTATATATATATATATATATATATATATATATATATATATATATATATATATATATATATATATATTATATATATATATATTATATATATATATATATATATATATATATATATATATTATATATAGTATATATATATATATGTAGGGTGCTTTTTATACAAAGAGTGTAGTTGTGTAGCTCTTATCTTTACTTCTATTACGAAAATAAGATTAAGAAATTGAGTAAAGAAATCAGTTAAACCTTCGTAGAGAGAGAGAGAGAGAGAGAGAGAGAGAGAGAGAGAGAGAGAGAGAGAGAGAGAGAGAGAGAGAGAGAGAGAGAGAGAGAGAGAGAGAGAGAGAGAGAGAGAGAGTATAAGTAAGACTCGTGCCTTAATTTTTAAAAAGCCTTCCTTTGTGCCTGAAGGAAAGATAATTCTGTGAGAGAAGCAATTCCGTGCATTCAAAACGTTAAGCTTTCATTATGTTGCTTTCACCTGCTAAAAGCAATACTTTTCTCTGTCGTCTTCCTCTTAAAATTCTTTTTTACAAACACTGACGTACGATTCACTTTAAAATTTTCGTTTTTTTTTTCAAGAAATCAGTTTCCGTTTCAGTAGAATAATATCAATTTTTTGTGTAAAATCCTCAAGTTCAGTTAAAAATCCAATTAAAAATGTGTTGTACATGTAAATTATATAACTTATTATTTCCATATATCAAACCCTTTTAAAAGTAAAGTGAAAGGCTAGCTTCATGTCATATCGGAAATCGTGATTGTACTGGCATATCTGACCAAGTCAACTTTCCAAGTTTGTGTTAAATGACAATTTGAAGTCCTAAGGGTTACGAAAAATCGGAATTTAAATAACACAACCAAGAATGAAATAAGGTGACAATATGAAGGAAATATTAAATCCTGATTTTTCGTACTTCTTAGGACTTAAATTGTAATTTAACACAAATTTGGAAAATTGACTTGGTCAGTTTTGCCATTACACTCACGAAATATTGATAAAAAAAGAGCAAAAGCTAATATGTTTTCACTGAAATTTTTATTTTCCAAATTTATTATATCCCTTTGCCAGCTTATTTATTCCATTTAAATTGCTTTATTTTATTTAAAAATGATTTAATTTAATTATATTTTTTAAAAATATTTAAACAATTTATTGATTAAATCATATTTAGAAAAATCCATTATTTATTATGTAAATTAACTTATCGCATATCTACACATCTACTTGGCATAGTTCATACAAGGCTTCACAACACACTAATATTGAGGAGACAATTAAGATGGAGTAAAAGAGTTCCGGAGAAACAACAGAACTCTTAGCCTTTTAGAATTTAAGATAGGGAAACACTGTAATTATTTCATGAAATGATTTGTGAAATGGAAACTACTCTAGTAATAGAGGAAATCATCAGTTGTATAATTTTATAGCTGTATGTGTAGGACCAATTACTGTAAAAAAAAATAAAGTAAATTTTAGAGGCTCTAAAAGAAAGACAGTTTCAGTGTTCCAAAGCACGTGTATTGTGTTTATATATATATATATATATATATATATATATATATTATATATATATATATATATATATATATATATATATATATATATATATATATATATATATATAATATATATAAACACAATGATGTTATAGTGGAGATGAAATGCAAAATAAAAGACTTTATTATCAAAGGGAATGGAGTTTGTCAGAAAATTGAAACTTGAGGTATAACCTTTTTATGAATTAAAGAGGGAATGATTAGTTAGTGCCGTCTTCATCCTGTCCTACACTAAGCACCAAAGAAAATTAAAGATAAGGTTACAGGAAGATAGAAATTAAAAAGGGAAAGTTTAAACACCATAGCACTGCATTTATGGTTATATCCTAGAAGATCAAGTGTCAGAGAGAAAGCAGGGGAAATTGGCTAGTCGAACATTTCTTTCAGAAAACATACTTAACACGTAGCATTGTGAGACACATGCTCATATGATTTACGATGTTTCCTAATTTTCTTGATATACAAATTCGAATGTTTCAAAAAGTAATCAATATTGGATAATAAGAAATTACTGATAGGTGTGACCGGTTCCCTTTTCTTTAGTTTAAGTTAAATGAATTCACCCATTCAGTAGAAGGTACAAACCAAAATAGAGAGAAGAATTTTTACCGAAGTGGATTCAAGAAATGAACCATGGAAGGTAGTTTATCTATACACAGGTTTGCCTAGAAATAAACTCACTGGGCACATAAAAATGTTTGAAAACTTTAATAACATTCGGAATAAGAGATGTAGAGCTTGTGGAGAAGGAGAAGAAGTAGGATCTGCTTAAATCTCAGAACTTTGGTTGGTTGCTCCTGCAACCCAGGAGCACACAGCAGAATGCCATAGTAGCCCCAGTAGGGGTTCCAAGCAACCCTCCTATGGATTTATATATATATATATATATATATATATATATATATATATATATATATATATATATATATATATATATATATATATATATATATATATATATATATATATATATATATATATATATAACCATATAAACGTATATATATTTGATATTATAATTTGATAAAAAATTAAATAAAATTATTTATATAATATATATATATATATATATATATATATATATATATATATATATATATATATATATATATATATATATATATATGAAAGGCGCCCCTCTCCAACAACAATTAATAGACGCAAGGAGGATGCTCTTGGAGCAACTAACCTCTGATTTATCTCGCATTTCAAATTGGGGCAGAGAAAACATGGTCGTATTCAAGGACTCAAAAACTCAATTCCTCCATCTTTCTACTCGGCATAATCTTCCACACAACTATGATATCTTCTTCGAAAACAAACAACTCAAACCTTCATCTCTCATTAATATTCTTGGTGTTTCTTTTTCTCGTGATCTTTCTTGGAAAGATCACATTACTTCTCTTTCTAAACATGCTTCTAAGAGGTTGGTTGTTCTGTTCAGAACTTCTTCACACCACCCCAGTTGCTTGCTCTTTAGAGGGGTGTTGTTCGCCCCCGTTTAGAGTACGCCTCACACATCTGGTGTGGTTTCATTCATACAGCTCTCCTTGAAAAAGTGGAGTCTAGGGCTTTTCGCCATATCAACTCTCCTACTCTCACTAATTCTCTCCAATCTCTTTCTGCCCGACGAATTGTTGCATCACTTTCTCTATACTATCGCTATTAGAACGGACACTGCTCTTTCAAACTCTCTCGTCGCATACCTCCTCCATTGAGAAGAGCTCGTGCGACACGTCTTTCTACACAGTATCATCCTTTCTCGGTTTAACTCTCTGATCCCAGACTTAGCCGCTATGTTCAATCTTATATGTATTCTACTGGTAAAGTCTGGAACACATTCCCTTCATCTATTTTTCCAATTTCCTATGAATTACACACCTTCAAACGTCGTGTCTCGGGATATATCGGCTTTTAAAGACCAAAATCCGAGGTTTCCCAACTCCGGTAGTCCTCCGGCTTTTGCCCACCATAGGAGACATAAAAAAAAATCACCACCGTGAGTGGTGGTGATGTGCTAAAAAAAATATATATATATATATATATATATATATATATATATATATATATATATATATATATATATATATATATATATATATATATATATATATATATATATATATATATAAGAATATATATATATACAGTTAAAAGTGGATACTTGATATTTTAAAAGCCCGCATCCTCTACATTTTCTTTTAATTTACTTTCTCTTTAAATCATCATCTCTATTTCCATTTTCTTAAGCAACTATTTAAGTGATAAAATACTAACAAAATCACAGTATATATATATATATATATATATATATATATATATATATATATATATATATATATATATATATATATATATATATATATATATATATATATATATATATATATATATATATATATATATATATATATATATATATATATATATATATATATATATATATATATATATATATATATATATATATATATATATATATATATATATATATATATATATATATATATATATATATATATATATATATATATATATATATATATATATATATATATATATATATATATATATATATATAATATATATATATATATATATATATATATATATATATATATATATATATATATAATATTATATATAATATTAATTATTATAAATGAAAGTATTTAATACTTTAAAAAACAACTGGTTTTAATTTATTGTAAAACCGTTTTTAAAAATAAACATTTAAAAATATAATAAGTATAGAAATATGGTATTTTTTTATTATTTATTAGATGGTTTTAAAAATTTTAAAAATATTATTATAAATAATATTTCCTAATAATTAATAAGCAGTGATAATTTCAGTGAGTTTTGATTGCCTTATAATTCTTATATGTAATAAATTAGAAAAATAAAAATAAAGTAAAACCAAATTTGTAATTGTAATGTTTTTTCTTTACAATTTTAAGATAAAATTTATAAAAGGTCGTTAGCAAAAATTGAAATATTCACTTTATCCAAGAAGCCGAAGAAGAAGTTGCCACTAAAAGCAGCAGAAAAAACAAAATCCAAAATAAAGGCAAAAAGAAGCCTTTAAAAAAGCTACAGAGCATATAAAAAATAAATATATATATATTAATATAAAGAAATATAGCCAGTTTGGAGACCATTTGCCCTCGACTGTGGTTCCTCCTTTGAAGTAGCCTTCCATCCGAGGCTGCAGACGCTCCGCAAGCTTTAAGAGAAGTGGTGGCTACCACACGCCTACCAGTCGGCATTCCACAAGGGGACATTGAAAACACCCAGCCTCCTGATCTATCCCCCTTCGCTCTACACACACAAGTGTAGTGACCTCCTGCACCACATATTTGGTGACCACTACATAATTGGTTACCTACACAAATAGGTCCCTACATATTATTAACCCCAGAGATAATTAGTCACTACATATATATATATATATATATATATATATATATATATATATATATATATATATATATAATATATATATATATATATATATATATATATATTATATATATATATATATATATAATACAAAAAATAAAAGATATCTAAGAAATATATATTTTTATTGTTACAAAATAAACTTTAACTGGTATTCAAAAATATATTGGTTATAGCCTATAAGCTATATTAAAAGGCAAAAAATATATAAAAATGTATATTTTATATATATATATATATATATATATATATATATATATATATATATATATATATATAATATATATATATATATATATATATATATATATATATATATATATATATATATATATATATATATATATATAATATATAATAGCGAGGATGATCAAAACATATTTAAACATTTTAATGTTAAATTATAAATATTAGCAGACTAGTTTCGTGTAAGATCACTTCTTCCCATTTTCAAGGCTTACAATGTAATGATAAAATTTTTTGGACAAAAGAAATATAAACATTATATAAAAATTAATAAAAGTTAAAAAAAAAATTAAATTAATAAAATAGTATGATACTGATCTCTCTGCATCTACATCTGCATCCTCTCTCATGAAGGGTTTTCACCCTGTCAGTGGAACCAGCATCTTTCTCCATCTGCTCTTAAAAGTTCTCCCAGGGTCCTTTAAAAGATCATATTTTTCGGCTCGTTGGTCTCAATGAATGTTATAGAAACTCTCAGGTAGAGGGTTTTCACCCTTTCAGTAGGACCAGCATCGTTTTCCATCTAACCTCTAAACACTGTCTCCCAGAGCTCTCCAGAAGATTGTGCTTCTCTGAACTATGGTTTCAAATGCTGATTCTGGAGTTGCTACAAACCGTTGGAGGAGCAATCACAAGACCGAGTGGCTAGTTTGTCGTTTTTGCTTTTAGTCTCCTTACATGATCCGATCTTGTCGTCGATTTTCAAACTCTTGTTTTTAAATTTAAAATTTTTAGTGTTAAGGTTTTATTTTTTATTAAAAGCCGAAAGTACATTTTCTTGAAAGATTTGTTGCTCCTCTGTAGATTTTGAGATATAATTTTATCGAAATTTAATTTATCATTTTTTTTTTTAAAAACGCAAAAATATTTTCTAAAATTATTTTAAAATAAATTTTAGCTATTACTTTTTAAAATTTTGTTCAGTACTATCTTAATGCATAAACTTTCTCTTCTTTTCTCTCCTCAATCTTCTTTCTGATTCTTCCCACTTTTCTTTTCCCATCTACTTTTAGGCACCTCCACTCTCGACAACCGTCGAATCATTTATAAATAAATAAACTGATAAATAATAAATGATGCAGTGTGGTACGATTGAAGAAAGTTTTAGCATTCCTGCAATCGTACATGGAAAGAAAACCTGGTTGAAAAGGGTTCCCAGCCTCTAGAACTATGCGAAGAACTATTCTTCATTTGACTCGACTGCGAAGAAATAATCCTTTATTGACCAGAAGTTACTTCTAACTTAATTCTTTTCTTTTATTATATAATTTTCCATTTTACTGCCGAAAGTACGTTGCGTCGAAAGATGTGTTCTTCACAAAAAATAATTTTATTGAATTTCTGTTAATTTACTTTCAAAAAAAATACTGAAAATTTATAACGAAAAATAAAAAATTTTTTTATTTAACTTTGGTCAATATCATTCTTCTTATCAACAAACTCTCAACCTCAGGAAGAAGATCTCAAAGCTTCATATCCAACAGCCTCTTTTCTCTTCTTTTTCTTCTCCTCTCTTCTGCTCTTCTCATCTCTTTTCTTCTGACTTCCTTATGATGTTTCTGACTTTCTTCTTCCCATCTACTTCCAACCACATCCACTCTCGACGGCAGTCGAATCATATATATAAATATAAATATAAATAACTATTGATAAATAAATGAGTAAACTTTTAAACTTGTAAAAGAGTTCACGTTGTTAACAAAATTTCATTTCAATATTAGTAAGCTATTAGAATTTAAATTTTGATTTAAGTTCGGTTTGAGATGCCAAACATACAAGCATTCCAACAACTGAAGATCAGGTTCTTGAACTTGAGCCAAAATTTCAAAATTGGTATCCTATTATACGATGGTTTGCCTGGAGAGAATGAGCGTTTATAGCCGAATAGGGGGGAATGATGCAAGTGATCTAAAATTCTAATTGAAATACCTTTATGCTCAGCTATACATGTGGAAAGGTTTCCAACTGTCTTTCCTATGTAGATGGCATCACAGCCATCGCACTTGTATTTAAATACTACTGATGAGTAGGAAGGTAAAGTGAATTTATCTTTAAATTTAAAATAATTCCCAATTTTGTTTTCACTTGAAAATATTAATTTAAATTTGAACTGGGGAAAGCTAGTTTTCAAAAGTCCATCAATTTTACGCCTAATTTAATAACTCATTTTCCCCATGAAAGGCAACTTCTTATGCAAAATGTCCTTAGGAGCTGTTAATTTTGCCATAGATTTTTCTTCAAATTTTGCTGAAAGTAGTTTCCAAAAATGGAGTCAATTATAAATTCTGGGAACCCTTCTTCAGAAATAATGACTTCAAGAAATCCAGTTCCTTCATGAGATAGACGTAAGATGAGGAAATTTTGTATCCTCAATCAAAAAGCGTTTTAATTTAAGTTAATTTTAAAAATATGAGGAATGAAGGAATCGAATTTTGTTGTCAATCCGGTTAAGGTTAATTTCCTAAAGACACTGGTGTTAAATTTGCTACTTTCCTTGCTATGTTGATATCAAGAAATGCCAGCAGTGAATTTAGTATTCGGATGTTTTACGTTGATATATTGCAAAAATTTATTAACATGTTCATCGGATTCCTCCGGTAAAATATTGGCTTAAATTCTGACAGACATTCATAAAGACCAAATTATGAAGATATTGCTAAGAGTATACTGAACCCAAAGGAGTCCCCATAGCAACACCATCAACTTGTTTGTAATAAATTCCATTAAGCAAGAATATAATATCTTTAGTTGATATATTAAGTAACTCCTCAAAGCTTTGTTTATCCAAGCCATGTAAAGTAATTGAATTTAGTGGCACATTTTCCCCTTGAAAGGTAACTTCACATACAAAATATCCTTAGGAACTATTAATTTTGCCTTTTAGTGACACATTATTAAACAAACTTTATACATCAAAACTTGAGATAAAATAATTACTAGCATTTGGAAACTACTATCTCACTGACTAATGAAAATGTGTAGTTAACTAAATATTCATTTTTTTAAAATTTTCTTAAATAGGAACAAAAAATTTTTACAGTTTGTAGTTTACTGTGCCAATAGCCAATGAGATTGGTCGAACAGAACAGTCAGGTTTGTGTACTTTTGGAAGTCTATTCAAAATTTCTGACTTGGCCTCAGAGGAATAAAGAGAAGAGAATGTCTTTTTATTAATTTTGTTAAAACTTTTTAGTTTTCAAAGTGATCTATTTAATTTGTCTTCAATAGAACATGATTTTTTGGCCATTTCCCGTAATGACCTCAAATTTGGTTGTCAAAAAGTATGTTTAAACTTTATTAATAAAGTCTTTTCCACCCAAAATCCCGACCCCAACTCATGTATCTGGATTAGTAATTATTAAATATTTAGTAATGGAAAGTCGTGAAAGCAAAATTTGTTAACATCATTAAATATTTGAACGTCGGTGAATTACATAACTTTCTCAAAATGAAATAAATATTTGCATGTGTTTAATTTCTGAGGAATAATTTCAAAATTTAATCCTTTAGTGTAAGTGTTCTTAGTACTTTCATTGAGCTGAAAGGAACTGCAATTAAAAATTACTGAATTAGAATCAATATTCTCATGACGTGAAGAAATTCTTAAAGGTAAAAGTTTCTTGTCGTGTACTTTTTAATGGTAGTGAAAGTGTTGTCTATGGTTCTAGATAAAATAGGACTCACAAAAATGAAGTCAAGGCACGAAAGGGTTAGTTGAAGCTCTGCAGAAAATTTCTTGATGTTTCTTGTTGCAGTTTTAATCATCTCTTTATTCATTATCTCATATTATTATTAATATTATTATTATCATATTATTTTATATTTTTATAATTTACTATTATTATTATTTTTTTTTACTATCATTATCATTATAAAATCTCAATATTTGTGGCTTGTGCAGTGATAGTTTAATAAAAAAAAAAAAAAAATGAATTTTATATGAATGAATATTGAATATATATAAATATATATATATATATATATATATATATATATATATATATATATATATATATATATAATATATAT